>JAPYYM010003267.1:0-11348 GCA_028534135.1 Potos flavus
ATGGGTGGATGGTAGATGGACAGATGGATGATGGGTGGATGGATGGATGATTGGATTGGTGGATGGATGATTGGATGGGTAGATAGAAAAATGATTGGATGGGTGGATGGTTGGACAGACGGATAGTGGGTGGATGGATAGGTAGATGGGTGGGTGGATGGATGGACAGATGGATGACTGGATGGGTGGGTGGATGGATGGACAGATGGAGAGTGGATGGATGGATAGGTAGATGTGTGGATGGATGGACGGACAGATGGACAGATGGATAGTGGGTGGATGGATAGGTAGATGGGTGGATGGATGGATGGATGGATGGATGACTGGATGGGTGGGTGGATGGATGGATGGATGGACAGATGGATAGTGGGTGGATGGATAGGTAGATGGGTGGATGGATGGATAACTAGATGGGTAGATGGATGGGTGGATGGATGGATGGGTGGATGGATGGATGGACAAGTGCTCAATCAGGATCCATATCCTAGCCACAGATAACAGCAGGGAAGGCCAAGTGAGGTGAGGGTAACACCACCAGTGACCAGCCTGTAAATGCTCCGAGATCAAGGGTTCTGTTTCAGCAGGTCTGCCCTGACAGGGCATCATTAACAACGATGCAGTTGTAAAGCAGCCAAAGATCAATCATTTCCGTGAAATATGTAAACATCTGGGCAAGTGCCAAGCTGCCATTTAAGTGTCTTGGAAGAAAGAGCTCTTTTGCGGTCACCGGGGAGCCCAGCTCACCAGCCGGACAAACGGCAGCGATAAGACGGCGTGGGTCATGCTCACCCGCCCAAGAGCCTGGCACAGACACTTACTGGGCTTGAGGCACAAGGTCGTTTCCATAGAAGCAGAAGACATCTCCGAGTCTGGGGGTTTGACTCACCAACTACCAGTCTGTCTGTTAAAGGAGGCCCCTGGAGGCTTCAAGTAGCCAGACCGAAATACACACAAGGTCATTGGTGCGATGGTGGCAGGAACCAGGTCTTCCAGGTTCCCGGGACCCCTGTGTCTGGGGGGCCAGGGCTGGCAGGGAGGAGGCCCAGGACCTCGAGGAACTGATGGCCCAGTGGGACCCTGAGCTCCTGCAGCAAAGCCTGGTCGAGAAGCCCCTCATCAGGTGCCTCGGCCACTCCAGCTACAAGAGGCTCGGGCACTGTCCCCAACCCGCAAAGCTGCCCCAGGGACCGGGAGGCAGACCAATATCCAGAAACATAGCTCGTCCACTCCGGTGATGTTGAGGAAAGTAAAAACTGGAAACAACCTCACTTTCGGCCACAGAAGGATGTGTGTGTGGCTGGTCCCCTACGGCATGGTTTGCAGCAGAATCCCATCCCAGTAATGAAGCGTGTGTCCCACCTGGACACCCGGACCGGGACCGATGCTCTCCATGGACTGGAGGAGGGAGGACAGGCCGTGGAATCATGTGTGGCTTATTTTTGGTGAAAGTACACGCTAAGTTTATAAGGCGCGTGGACATAGCCCAGAGGTCTCTGCGCCAAGCCTGTGATGGAGACACCCCCCGGGCGGCGGGTTTCCAGGGCGCCGCCCGTGCCCTCCTCCCGGCCCGCATCTTCTCCTGATCATGCGACGGGATGGCTGGCTTGAGCGGCTCTTCACAAGCCCAGACGACACCACCCGGTTAGAGGAGATTTCCCGGGGATGTCTGAGAGGCCCAAGTACCCAGGGCCCAGGTATGGGGTGAACGCTTACTTTCAAGGGGGTAGGGGGCCGTTTCCCAGGGGCTCTGCTCACCTCGGGGGCGAGGACAGTCACACGGTCACAGGGAGGATGGAGCAGAAGCCCCGGGAGCTGGACCCAGCCGGCTGCATCTCCCAGCCTGGGCTCTCGGGCCCCGGCAGCCCCGGAGGGTTCTAGAAGCTCAGCCGTGGTCCCCAGGCAGCAAGGAATAAAGGCTGGGAATGGGTCCAGCCCACTCACCGCAGTGGTGCCCCGACATGCTGGCCTAAAGCAGAGGTGGCAGGGACGCTCAGAACAAAGCTGGCCGAGCCTCGGCCGTCCCAATGCCACCTGCGCCACGTGAGACCCCAGGATCCCCGCCAGGCGCGCTCACACGGCAAGGTTGCTCAAGGGCACAAAGTGGGAGCTCACGAGGTGGACGCAGGCCCCGGACGTCTCCCGTCCAGAGGCAGCCTGGACAGCCTCACTCGCAGGTGACCAGGGTGCTGCCGAGGGCGGATGCCCTGCGAGGGACCAGCAGCCCCGCGGCCCCGGAGGAACATGAAGGACTCAGAAGGGCAATTCCTCCCGGGGCTGCTGGAAGTGCGGATGGCCAGCCCCACGCAGGCTCCCACCTCTGTTTCCCTTCGTTATTTCCAGAAAGTTCCCTCCCACAGCCCAGCCCCTTCCACTCCTGACCTCCGCCTCTGTGCCTTCCAGTCTGGTGGCCCGAAGCATCCCCAAGGGGCTGGATCTGGACATTCCCCTGTCGTCGGTGCGAGCTGGGTTATTTTTTGTTTAAGATTTAGTTGAGAGAGGGAGTGAGCTCGTGAGCCGGAAGAGCTGCAGAGGGAGGCGGAGAAGCAGGCTGAGCAGGGAGCCCGATGTGGGACTCGATCCCAGGACCCCAGGATCATGGCCTGAGCCGAAGGCAGAGGCTCAACCCACTGAGCCACCCAGGCGTCCCTGGAGGGTTTCATACCTGCAGAAACCTTTGCCTCTGTTGTAGTCCAAAATAAAAATGCAAAGCTTGCTCCCTGTGACTGTGTAATCCGAACGCCGTGAACTCCGAAGATGGCAGAGAAAGGGGCCAGGCCAGTCCCTCTTCCCCGGTGTGGCTAGGAATCGGGCCTCTGATTACATTTCCCGTTTGCAACTGGCGAATGAAATATTTAGACAGCCAAAGCCGAAGGTTCCCGCAGCTGCGCTGCCCCCAAACAGGAAGGCAGGAAGACAAAAATTAAAATAAAACAAATGCCAGATACATACAGACACATCGTTTTAAAAATTCATAAACACCAACCTCCCGTGCAATTTATTTTGGTTTAACTAGTGAACACACCCATCTAACTTCCTGAAGGGATGCCATCTAAGTATGAATTTTTGAGAAATCCCATTTAATGGTTTTCCAGTGTGTGGGGCTGGCGTGCCCCAGCCAGCTCCAGAGTGGGGGACCCCCCCACGGTCCCTGCAGAACTTGGGAGCCACGGCGGAGGCCGGCGCCCCGTGAGCTCTGCCGGCGGCCACCCCGCTCCGGGCACCAGATCTGCTGGGTCCCCCGGCCTCCCCAGGAGCACCCAGGCCTCCGCCTCTCACTCTGCCGCGTGGGGCGTCCCAGGAAGCAGCCGTGGGGCCCAGGGCTGGATGGCACCCACATGGTGCCGGGCACAGGGCAGTCTACAGCGTGACCGCCCCGACAGGGGGGACGCGTGCTTTCGCGGGAGCCGGTGGCCCGTCCAGACCGGGTGCTGTGTGGCCGCTGCTCTGAAGGCCCTCGCTGCCCGGTGGAGCGGAGCCGGTCGGGCCCCGGGGTGCGACGCGGGACCCGGCAGCGGCCGCCCGGCGGGAGAGGGGGAGGGCCGACCTGGGGCGGCGGGCGCGCTGCCAACCATGACAAGCCAGCACCCATGCCCTGTTTCTCAGAGCAGGAGCCCATTCCCCGGGGACGCCGGCGACACAGGGACACGCGCCGTCTGCGCTGAGCGGGGAGACGCTGTCGCTCCGCAGTCGCTAACGGAGGCCCGTTTGTACCGCTGGCGGAGACAGGCTTTTGTAAAACTAATCTGGGCCGGGAGGCACCGGAGACGCTGCCGGCGGCTGGCAGGCGTGGGGGGCGAGGGAGGCTGGGACGGACACATGCGGGTCCAGGCCCGAGGGACCCAGTTGAGAAAGGACGAGATGCAGGGATGGGCGGGAGGGGTGCACAGCCCCAGGGGGATGCCCGGGTGTGGGCAGGGAGCCCCTCGTCGGTCCAGACCCGTCCGTGCACACTGTTCCCTGCCAGTTCGCCACCCAGAGCACCGAGGGCTTCGGGGCCGGCGTGTGACGGGCGGGGCCGGTCCGCGGTGCCCCAGAGAGGTGCCTCCATTGATCTTCCATAAAATGGGATAATCCCAGATCCGCCCCCAGCCCCGAGGGGAGCTGCCTCAGGACTCGAGGACACCGCCCTGGCCGGGCTTGGTAGTGACGGGGTCCTCCAGGCGTTCCTGTTACTATTACTTTCCTCTGCAGCCCCGCAGCTTCCCCGAGGCGCCCTTGGTCCCATGCTGGGGGATGGCCCTGTGCCCGACGGAGCTTAGGACAGCACGTGACTCCGGATTCCCCACGCTCCAGGGACTGAGGAGGGCCACATTGTGCCCCTGTGTCACACGCCCTGGACTGGGTCCCCAGGAGCCCTCGTAGTGCCTTTATGCAAATCAGGAAAGGCAGCCTATCCCCCCTGCATCAGGGCTCCCCCGCCCCCCAGAGGCACCCCGCAAGGCCACGTCGCAACACTTGTGGGCCCCAGGCACCCCCTCCGCTGTGCCGGAGGGTCTGTCCACCTGCCCCCGCCCAGGGACAGCTGCCCGGCTTTGGCTCTGGAACCAGTGCGGGGATGCCCCGGCCAGAGAGCCTGGGCCACGCCCACTCACGGACAGCTTTGCGGACACCCCAGCCGCAGGGCAGACAGGGCATAAGGCTCCTCTTGCCAAGAAATCTGTGCTGCACCTCCCTGGGGCCCCTCCCCGAGACAGCCAAGCCTGGCGTCAGGCCTTTCCAGGACCGAGCTCCCGCCCAGACCGACCTCCCTCCAGAGTCACCCGCCTCCGGGCTGAGCTTTGCGTTTTCCCCTACAAGTGGCTCAGGGGCAGACAGGCATCGGGGAGACACAGGGGCAGAGAACGAGGGTGCTTGCCGAGCCCAGGCTCTGGCAGTCTCCTCCACCCACGAGGGAGGCTCTGCGGGGGGCTCCCCATGTCAGGCCAGGACAGCTGACCTCCAGAGGTCCCCCGTCCTCAGGGGTCTGGCCTTTCCAGGCAGTGGTATGGCTGAGCGGGTCCCTGGGGGTCGTGGGACCAGGGGCGTCCTGGGGGAAGGAGTCCCCCAAAGGCCAGTGCCAGCCTGGGTCACGGGCTCTCTGGCCCCTCAAGCTGCTGGCGGCTTTCGGCACCCCGGGCGGTATCCTACGGGCTTCCTCCCGTCCCACCCACCGCGCGAGGGCGCAGGGGGCAAGCTTGGGCTCACCGCAGCCTCCGTCTGCTCCCCTGTGGGGTGGCGGTCCGGCATCCTAGGACAGGGGACATCACAGGCCCTCAGGCAGCCCGGGGCCGGCGTGAGACCCCCTGCTAGGGGCACCGTGGCCGTCGCGGAGAAGGCATCCCTTCGCGTCACTTCACGGTTTATGTCACGCTACAGTTTGGGGAGAGGCCCCTTCCCTCCCACCCGTGGCCTCCGTGGGGGGCCTGACCACAGCTGGGGAGCAGGCTGGGCCGGTCCAGGGCACCTCCACCTTACAGATGAGCAAACTGAGGCTCGGAGAGGTTTCAGGGAGGGTGAGGCAGGTCTCCGTGAGTCCAGCCCACCCCACAGGACCTGGCCAGGCTCGGAGCACACTGCCTCCCACACCTACAGCCCTCTTCCTCACACTCACACACATACACACACACACTCATCCCAGCCCCACAGACAAGGAGGGGCGGTTCCTGGTCAGAGCTGTGCTTTTCCTGGTGAGATTGAACCAAATCTGCGCTCTGGGTTCCCAGAATCCGGCAATGGGGGCCTCACGCCCCGCCCCCGCCCTGGGCCCGCGGAGACTGTCCTCCCCCAGCCTTCCCGCAGCCGGACCCCAGGACACGGGCGTGAGGCAGCGCCGCCTAGCGGGCACGGCGGAGCCTGCAGGCGGGCAGGGGCGCTGGCTGGGGGCCCCTCGCCCACTCGGCCCTGCAGGAGAGCCCTGAGAAAGGCCAGGACCCGGCGGCCTCGCAGGGCACCAGACAGCAGATAGCCCAACGCCTGCTTCTCTCTGGCACACGAGCCTCACAAACAACAAAACAGTACAAGGTTCAAGTTCGATGGAGTCCCAGACAGGTCTGCTCCCGGGGTGGCCTCTGAGTGCTCGCAAGGACCCGGTTGGGACTTACCTCCCTAATTTAAAACTTGCTTTCTTACAAATCCCTGGTCCCGGGCCTGGGAGCCAGGCTTGGTGGATGAAGCATGAGCAGCACGGAGGGCCCTGTCCCCTCCTTCTGTCCCGGCCAAGTCATGGCGCCCTGACCACGGGGCGGGGGGAAGGAGAAGGACCCACTCTCAGGTGAGAAGCCGTCTGGGTCAGTGTCGGGTCCCCCCATAAGGAGCTCAAGCAGCAACCACCATGGCATCCCCCTGGACGAGCTAGCAGCCCTCGGCCAGTGGCTGCAGTACTGTGGACCACGGGGACCTCCAGGCCAGCAGCGACCCCACGCTCTCCTTTGCAGGACCTTCCTCACCACCACGACGGGCCCAGAGTGGGGATCGGTGGTGGGGCGCGGTGGGTCCCCCTCACCGGCCTGCCCCCCTGCACGGGTGGGATGCCCACCGCCTTCTAGGACCCTCATTCCTTGTATAAATGTAAGTGTGCCCTTCAGAGGCCGTTGCTGCGATCCCTAATTTGCCCTGCCCAGCCGTTAGCGGGGACCTTGGAGTTATGGGGGGGTGACATCAGTGGGCTCGATAGGAGAGACGTGACGGGGACAGGCCAGTTGTCCCCGCTGTCAGATTAGAGACAAAGATGCTGACACCGCCAGACCAGAGTGCCGGCCGCCTGCGGAGCGCCACCTGGATGCCACCTTCCCGTGTGGGGTGGCCCTCGCGTGGGGCTGGCGGAGGCGGGGTGGCCCACGGGCAGCAAACACTGCAAGCTGCTCCCTTTCTTTCTGTATCTCGTGTCCTGTCGGGGCCACAGCAGACGGGCGAGCGCGTCACTTGCTTGGTTAAGGACAAATGGATCGGGGGCCAGGCCTTCTGCTCTGAACTGGTGTCTCAGCCCTGGTCCTGGGAAAGCAGGGCTTGACGTGGCTCCTCTGTCCCCTTAAAGATGTGGGCTTCAGGGCCTGCACATGGATGCGTGTGTCCCGAGTGTGCATTTTGTGAATGCACGTGTGTGCATCCAGGTGTGGGTGGGCACTTTGAGTGCATGTGTGCATCTGTCCTCACGCATGTGTATGTGGATCTGTGTTACATGTACACCTGTGTGTGTGCCCGTGTGTGTTTGTGTGTGCATGTGGATGCGTGTGTGTGTGTGTGTGTGTGTGCACGGCTATGTGTGGGCACATGGATGCATGTGTCGTCAGTTGTGCATGTGTGTGTGTGCTCTTGTGTGCTTGTGCTCACCACACCCAGAGCCGGCCCTGCAGGCCCCTCGGCCGCTGTCAGTGCCCCCGGCGGCATGACCGGCGGTGCCGTGGAGATGCCTGCGGGATCTGTTCTGTGGGTCCTGTTTTCTGCATCTGATTATGCGCCGCAGCAAGAGGAGGCACGGACCACGCTGTGCGGTGGGGCCCACCCCTCCCCCAGCGTGGGGCCCACCCCTCCCCCAGGGAGGGCCCCCACCCCCAGAGAACAGGACCCACACACCCCCAAACACGGGGCCCACCCCCCTTCCCCCGAGTGTGGAGCCCACACACCCCCCAAGCGCGGGCCTTGCCGGGCCATTGTCAGGGGCAGCCGCGGGGCAGCCACCAGCTCAGACGGGCCCCTGGCCTCAGCCACACCAGACGCGGACCCGCCACCTGCATCCGTGCCCGGGGCTCGGCGGCATTTCACTACAATTAGGGTTCTTGTACCCACGGTAGGTTCGGGAGGATTAAAGCTGGTATTCCAGAATATGCCGTTCGCTGGTTGTGTAAATAAAACAGTAGAATGATGGGGGGAAAACAACCCAGAAGAATAGGCGGCACCCACTGCCTCATTTCTCACCGCCCCCTCGCTCCGCGGCGCACTCCAATCTGGCTCCCAGATTCCAAGGACTCTCCGCTCCCAGCAGCGGCCCCGGCCCTCCGGACCTCCTGGGCCACGCCTCCGAAGTCCCAGGATGACCGTGGTGCCCTCTCGGGGCTGGGACGACATCCCCAGGTGGGACCCTGCCCCTCGCTGCCCCTCCCCCGTGTCGGCCTCCCCGTCCCCCGCGGCCGGCATACCACGCTGGCCTGAGTCCCCCGGGCCTCGTCCTCTGCAGGGGTGCCGAGCCCCGTGGGCTACGGCGGCTGCTCCGTGCGCGAGGAAGGGGTGTCGGGAGCAGCCGACCGTTTGCAGCCTCATCAGCTCACAGTCCATGAGCAGATGTTCCTCCAGCTGTGGGAATCAGCTGCCCAGAGCCACGGCGCACTGGAGCTGTGCGCTGCGTAGTAGGTCCGTCCAAAGAGGCAGGGAACTGTGTGAGCGCCAGCTGACCCTATTGCCCTCCTAAACAATCACATGACCTCGTAGAAGAGTTAGTATGGTCTAGGTCAGAGCCATATCTGGGGCTGGGGTCAGGGTTCAGTCTGGGACTGGGATCAGGGCTGAGCCTGGGGCTGGGGTCAGGGTTCAGTCTGGGACTGGGATCAGGGTTCAACCTAGGGTTGGGGTCAGGACTGAGCCTGGGTTTGGGATCAGGGCTCAATCTGGGGCTGGGGTCAGGGTTCAGCACGGGGCTGGGGTCAAGTCTCAGCCTGGGGCTGGGATCAGAGTTCAGCCTGGGGTTGGGATCGGGGCTCAGTCTTGTGCTGGGATCAGGGCTGAGGTCAGGGCTCAGCCTGATGAAGGAACAGGGCTCAGGCTGGATCTGGGGTACGAAGCAAGAGCTCCGGGCTGGTAGGTGGCATCTCTTCCCGGGAACAGCCAGAGCCTGTGTGAGCCACGTGACCCTCTGCTGTGCTGGGAGCAGCAAGATATTTCCAACAGCTGCCCGATGTGATCCCCCGTAAAGCCATAAAGCAGAAACTGACTTTGAAATGGCCCTTTCTCCGCCTGTATCCTCGGACATAAATTTAAATAAAACGGCAATTTAAATGCCTGCGACACTGAGGAGGCGGCATGGGGCTGTCTCTGCGGGCTGCGTGGGGAGACGGAATGCAGCCCTAAACCCATCACCCTGTGCCACGCGGGTGAAGGTCGGCGCTGGGGCAGCGGGGAGGGCGGCCAGCCTTTGGCAGATGGAGCGAACGCGGGGACCTGCTCCTTCTCGTCCAAGCCTCCGTCCCCAGGAGGACGGGAGGAGCCGGCGGGGTCACCTTCTGGAAGGAGCTGCCGCCCCCCCCCCCCCCACCCTGGGTCTCTCTCCCCAGACACCAGGGGAATATATGACGTCTGTTAGTACACCATCCGTGCGAATCACGAGGACCGAGCAGGTTCGCAGCCCCCAGAAAGTACCCGTAAATCCCCCTGCAGTGTTCCTGCTGTGGTGGGAACCCACGGCAGCTCCAGTGGGGGCTTCGCTGACCCGACCTGTGCCGGAGTGGGGACCCCCCCTCCTGAGCGTGCAGCGGGACCCCCAGAGCGCCAGCCCCTTCCCAGGGCTCCTGATTCAGCCGGTCTGGGGTGGGATCTGAGAGCCGACATCTCTGACGCTCTCCCCGCCGGGGCTGCTGGGCAGAGACCGCGCTCGGAGACCCGCTGCCCGAGAGAAGGCTCCCTGGGTCTGTGGGGGTCGGGAGCTGGGAGCAGGATGGAAGAAGGCGGGGAGGGTCTCGCTGTGGTCGGGACGACAGATGACCGGATGGGTCTGCATGCGTGGGAGCAGGGGAGAGGGAAGCGCCGCCGAGCTGCCGTCCTGCCCAGCCCCTCGGGCCGCGGCCCAGCCTGCCCCAGCAGCCCTGGGGCCCACCCCTGTTAACAGCGGTCTGACCTGGGGCTCCTGCTCACGCCCACTCACAGCACTCACCCCTTCCCACAGCAGCAGCCTGGGCCCACAGTCCACTAACAGGCGGACAAACCAAGCTCAGGGAGGGGGGGCACCCAGCGTGGCCTCCTGGCCCTCCGTGGCTTGCTGAACCCAAACCCTGGGCTCTCTTCCCAAACCTCTCCCTCTACTCCTTCTCCCTGCAAACTGTCAGGTCCCAAGTCCCAGTATCTGAGAGTAGGTGCCAATCCAGCGTGCCCTCCTTCCTGAGACCAGCATGGACCAGAGCCCCTTCCCTCCCCTCCCTGCAGCCTCCTATCCTCTGGACAGCCAGGCCTCCTTGCCCCTGTCTCCGCTGCTGAGGAGGGAGGCTGTCGAGCTGCTGTCAGGAGTCCCGGTGGCTTTTATGAGTGGCCTTTGCCAAGATTTGCAGCCTGGCGCTAAAGGTCGGATGCAAGCGGACAGCAGCGAGGAAGGAAACTGGGGACAGAGAAGAGCTCCCAGGGCCCGGGTGGCCCCAGCCCGTCTAGCAGTGGAAGGGGGGTCGGGGGAGGGTCCCGTGACGTCGCCGAGAGGTGAGGGCAGGAGCTGGCGTCAGGCCGCATCAGGACAGGCGTGCTCAGGGCAATGGCTCAGGGCTCCCCGGGGAGCAGCGTGCAGACGTGAGCTCACACGTGTGATCTCACAGGTGTATGAGGAAAGGACTTCGCATGACAGGGATTTGTTGGTCACTGAGAAAAGTAGCAGCAGGGGCAAGGGTCAGAGACCCGCTCCGGGCCGGGAGTAGGGGCTCCATCTGGATCAGGGGGCAGCGACGAGTGGAGGGGCCCCATCAGTCTGGGATCGGGATCAAGGTCGTTCATTCCCCGGGCTGGATGCAAAGAGTTCTCCGTAGCTGGGGCCCAAGGGGCAGCTAGGTCACGGTGGGGCCAGCGCTGTGGGTGGCCGGATGCTGAGGAGCTGAGAACTGAGCAGGGAGGGTCCGTGCCGGGCACAGACGTGGCTGAACCTCGGGACGTGGGACAGACGGTGCTCACAGGCAGCACAGGAGAACACGCCTCCTCAGACTTAGCCAGAGTCCCCTCCTTACACTCTAGCCAAGGTCACTCAGTGCCCCCCACGGCCAGGGTCGGTCCAGTGCCCTCTCAAACGGGCTCAGCCATGGGTCAGACCTCTCTGCCTCAATGTCCTGCTTCCACCAGCCCCACCCCCCTCCACCACCCTCCACTATCCCACATTATCCCCCACCACCCCCACTATCCCCCACCGATCCCCACTACCCTCCACCACCCCCACTATCCCCCACCGACCCTCACCAACCTCCACCACCCCCACCACCCCCCAATCCCACACTGACCCCCACTACCCTCCACCAACCCCCACTACCCCACACTGACTCTCAGTACCCTCCACCACCCCCCACCATCCCCCACCAGCCCCACCACCCTCCACCGCCCCCACTATCCCCCACTGACCCCCACTACCCTTCACAACCCCCACGATCTCCCATTGACCCCCACTACCCTCTACCACCCCCACTATCCCACACCAG
>JAPYYM010003268.1:0-11348 GCA_028534135.1 Potos flavus
TCTCTTTCCTCTCTTTACAAACCCTATGCTTTGGGGCCACCCTCCCTCCACAGCTTTGTTCCTCTTGGTGCCTAGACTTCCCTGAGCTCCTAGAGGCCATGACTGAAGCTCTTTATGGCCCAGCCCTCCACGAGATAGCCCTGCCCACCCCGGCCTTCCCTGCCAAGGAGCATCTCTCCACAGCCCCTGCTCCAGTGGCCACTAGGACCATGCAGGTCCTTCTTGGTCTCTTCCCACAGGACAGTTATTCGTAGATCTCCTTTCCTTCTAAACAGCAAACTTGCTGAGGCAAGACCCTGTGCATTATTAATTGTTGTATTCCTCTGGAGCCTAGTATGGTGTGATGAGCACCATAGGGGCTTAATAATTATTAATTGAATTGAATCCAAGCGGAGGGAGGGTATGAAATCTACAAGCAACACGTGAGTGGGAGGCTGGGCCTGCAGAAAGCCGAGGAGTGGGTTCTGTCAGCCTTCAGGGGCAGGGTTATCAGTGGTTAGGTCGACCTTTGTCCTCAGATGAGAGGGCTATGGTTTGTGTCAAGACGGTTCTCCACTGATGACCACGTTACGTGCATTTGGTTTTCATGATGTCATTTATCAGGGAATGCAAAATTTTAGCTGGCCAGCGTCCCTTTCAGAAATCTGTCTTTAACCAAGACTACGTGTCCGTAAGCCTAGTACCTGCATCATGAGAAGCGCTTCGGAGCAGGGCCTGCCCAGGTCCGATTTCAATGTCAGGGGAAAAGGAACCAGGAATGAAAGTAAAGAGCCCTAAAGATTTGCTTGATCATAAGAAATCAAATGGAGAAAAAGTCTCCCATCTCCATGGAAAAACTGACAACCTTCTCCAGCCAGCTACGAGTGGAGGAGAGACGGGGAAATTTGTAATAATTTGCAAGTTTGCCCAGAGGATGGAGTTGTGTCATTTTTCCTGCAACAGTCTGTGCTGTTGGCTGACAGCATGGAATTTCTTCCTGGATTGAGTTGGCGATTATTCACAAAAACAGCCAATTAGCCTGTGCAAAGCCTCAAACAGCGACTGGTCTGAATGTGCTGAAGAGACAGATGAAGGTGGAGGGTGGACTGAGTCCCCCACGTTGTGGCTTTTCTGCACTCTGATCTCCTCAGTGTTCAGTTTCTACTTTCGATTTCATCCAGCCCCCTGGCTTCACTGGTTGCTCCCTACTGGCCTGATGTCTTCACAAACAGTCCTTGGACAGTCCCTTTCTGGGCCGGGGCTGCAGCCCTACCGGCGCGCCCCCGCCCCACAGCACCTTTCCCTCGTGGACACATTGCAGACTGATGGTGCAGTAACCCAGGAAACGCTTCCTGGATCCAACAAAAGGGATGCAGGTTTCAGGTTGGGATGGATGCTTGCTGTGCTACCATAGGCTGCTGGAACCAGGCCTTCCCATGAACCCCAGTTTTAGAGTGCTTCAGTAATAAGGCCACAAGAGACTTTCCCCAACCACTGGCAAGACCACACCTCTTAACATTTCAGGTAGCTTTTTCTCTGACTTCCTCCCACTAGGAAAGGCTGCATCAGAGACTTATCACCTGTCCTAAGCAAGTACGTTTTACCTGATGGAGAGTAGAGGAGGTGACCTCTGATTTTCACCTCTCATTTTCTAGCTCAGGCCCACATTTACACACAGGTGTTTTCTACATAGTCTGACTCTTGTAAATCAGCCAGAATAGGGTTGCCAGATAAAATATAGGATGCCCAGCTAAATGTGTAGTTTAAACAATAATTTTTTTAGTGTATTTCTCAAATATTGTGTAGGATATACCTATACTAAAAAATTATTTAATGTCTACCTGAAATTTAAATTTCTTTAGGTCCTATATTTTCCCTAAATCAGGCAACCCTAGCCAGGCAGACCCTGAGCTTTTTCCTTACTCACATCAGTCATCTGTTTATTTATCTTGGTGGCAGGCGTTTCTATGATGTGGTTTATTAGTTCACTAATGCTGCAAAATGCTGCATAACCAACACCTCAAGTTTCAGTGGCTTAAAATAAAATCATTTCTTCATCTGGGTTTCTGGGTCAGTTGGGGGACAGCTGACCTAGGCTGACTCAGCTGGGGCAATCTCTGCTCCATGTGTCTCTCATCCTCTTCTTGAGACCTGCGGGCCGATTTAGGCTTGTCCTCATTGTCGCCATGGCAGAAGTGCACGAGAGCAAGACGCAGTGCATAGGCGATTTCAAGCCTTTGGCCGCGTCACGCAAATTAATGTTCCATTAGCCAAAGCAGCCATGGTCAAAGGCAACACCAGGACGTAGAAACATAAAGAGTGTGGACATAAGGGGGGGGTGAAGAACCGAATCAAATGATCTCTCTACTGAGAAAAGGCACAGTCAAAAGCCAGCTGAGCCTAGAGTCTGACCTCCTGTTGCCTCTCCTAGCTAGGAGACCTTGGGAAAGTCTCTAAACTGTTGTTTCCTTGTCTATAAGATAGGCCTGTGCTGAAGGTTGTGTGAGGTGATTGATCACTAAGTGGTAGCTGGCTCCATAGTCAAGAACAGCCATGGCTTCCAGTTTCCAGCCCTGAACCCCTAAACTCCTGCTTCTGCTCCAGAGTTTCCGTCATGGGTTCCCCTGAGGAACTATGCGGCATGGAGCCAGGCCCCATGTGATGCTCCGTGCCAGCTATCTCTGCCTCTCAACCATGGACCCCCCTCTCCACTATGGTGGGTACCACACACCGGCTCATCCCGTTCTCCCAGCTCGAACCTGCCCGCCTTGTGGGCCCAGCTGAGTTTCTCACAGTTTAATCTGCTTCTGAAATCAGTGTTCTTTCCTTCTCTGGAAAGGGAACTGATTACAGAATTCGAATCCTTCTTTTCTAAGAACTCTGGCTCTGGGTTCAACTCTAGACTTTTCTATTTATCAGCTGTGCCTTAGAGAAATTATTTAATGCCTCTCTAAAACACAGTCATCAAACCTACCTCCTGGGAAAGTTGTTTTGAGGATTAAGTGAGTTAAGACATGTACAGTCCTGTTTAGAAGAGGGCCTGTCACATTGTATAGACTCCATAAGTGTTGGGGTGGGAGGCCAAGCAATAGTGTCATTTTTGTTTTTATTTTTATCACCACTATTATCACATCTAGTCTTCTTTCATGGTTGTGATATCTTACTTTTTCTGAAGATTTAGTTCTTTTTTTTTTTTTTTTTAGGTTTCCTTCTGTTTCCTGCCTATTGCCTTTTTTTCCTCTCTCTCTCTCTCTCTCTCTCTCTGAATTCTTTCATTTCTCTTTGCTTTGGTCTCTTTTTTATGTAAGAAACTTTCCTGGTGATCTTTGTCCCTACGTTTATAGAGACAATATATAAAGAGACGAAGGAGGTTTAGTGGCCAGCCTTCAAGATGGCATCCCGTGTTTCTCACTGCCCAGTATTTGCAACTCCTTTATAGTTCCCTCCTGTATTGACTAGAGCAACCCATGTCACCAGAGATGATGGAGTGTGACTTCCCAAGTTAGGTTATAAAAGACATTGCAGCTTCCACCTTGCTGTCTGGGACCACTTGCTCTGGGTGAAGCCAGCAGCCATGTTGTTAGGCTACTCAAGCAGCAGTGTACAGAAGTCCATGTGGTGAAGGCCTGAGGCCTCTTGCCAACAAACACTAACTTGCCATGCATGGGAATGTGCCATCTAGGAGGTGGATCTTCCAACACCAGTCAAGTCTTTAGATGACCACTGCCACTGTTTTCAACCAGCATGTTGACTACAACCTCATGAGAGACCCTGAGCCAGAGCCACCCAGCTAAGCCATTCTAGAATTCTTGACTTATAGAAACTGTGAGGAAATACATGTTTATTTTTACCCGAGGCCACTAAATCATGAGGTAATTTATTATGTAGCACTAGATAACTGATTCAGAGGAGTAGTTGGCTGACTGGGCTAGGAAAGGGAATCTGGGTCTAACTATTCATCAACTAAACCTTTGGCCAATCCCGGGGTTAGCCCCACCCTATATGGCAGTGTTTGGAGGTACTTGGTCTTCCAAATCCTGAGTTCAGCCAAGCAAATATGCCTCATAATTCATAACGACTGCATTTCGGTTTCTTTGTTCTGTGAAATCAGTTATCATTTTTCCATCTGCTTTCGCTTTTCTAAAATTTTATTAATATTACTCATCTGCTGCCAACTCCTCTTTTGTTCTCTTTTTCTTGTGGGTTTATATCTTTGTTTTTAATTTACTGTCGTTTAATAGGATGGAGGAAGAGGGCAGAGTTAATGTGTTTGTTCAGACTGTCACATTTAGTCAGAAGTCAGAAGTGATTTTTCACTAGTTCCAAAACCTCCTTGGGGCTCCTGGGTGGTTCAGTTTGTTGAGTAGCCAGTTCTTGGCTTCAGCTCAGGTTGTGATCTCAGGGTCCTGGGATCAAGACCTGTGGTGGGCTCCATGCTCAGCAGGGAATCTGCTTCTCTCCTTCTCCCTCTCCCTCTGTTCCTCCCCATGCATGATCTTTCTCTCAGATAAATTAATAAATAAATCAGAAAGGAAGGAAGGAAGGAAGGAAAGAAAGAAAAGGAAAGGAAAGGAAAGAAGAAAAAGAAAAGAAAGAAAAAAAGAAAAAGGAAAGAAAGAGAAAGAAAGAAATGGATGGATGGAAGGAGAGAGGAAGGAAGGGAGGAAGGAAGGAAACCTCCTTGCCTGCTGGAGACCACAACTATGGCCACTCTACTTTTAAAAGGTGGGTTGTGTGGGCAAATAGAGCTGGGAGAGTGTGTGAAGGACCCAACAGACCCTAGGAACTTCCAAATGCCTTTGGAGCTATGATGGTGTAGGTGATGGGGAAGGGAGAAGAGAAGGAGAACTATCCCAGCCCTTTGAGGAGGAAAAGCCACATCAGACAACTGAAAGGAGAGGTCTGGGCAGATGCTAAGAATGAAAACCATGTAATCAGAAATGGGCGGAAATTTTCATTGCAGGAAGAGCATGTGGAATGATGGAATGAGGATGTGCATGTGATAAAACTCAGAGCAATTCCATCCTCAGATACCATCCTCAGGATGTTAAAGACAAACCCATGGCTTCAGACCCCATCATCCTCTACGTCTACAAAAGATAAGAAAGAAAAACTAATTATATATAAGACATTTTAAGAGTACAGTATTGAAAAGGAGTGATGAGAGGAAGATTTTTTTTTTTTTTGAGATTTATTTAGAGCAAGAGAGAGAGAGAGAGAGCACGTGTGCATGAGTGGGGGGAGGGGCAGGGGGGGAGAATCCTCAAGCAGACTCACCACTGAGTGCAGAGCTTGCCACTGGGCTTGATCCCACGACCCATGAGATCATCATGACCTGAGTGGAAACCAAGAGTGGGACGCCCACCTGATTGAGCCACCCAGTTGCCCCAAGAGGAAGATCTTGATCCTAGCAGGAAAGCTTCTAGTTTCTCCCCAGTAAGTATGATATTGGTGATATGATTTTGTAGATATCCTTTAACAAGTTGAAGTTTCCCTCTATTCCTAGTTTACTGAGAGTTTTTATCATGAATGGGTGTTAGATTTTGTCAAATGCTTTTCCTGCATCTATCGAGATGATCATGTGATTTTTCTTCCTTAGCCTGTTGATGTGATGGATTACACTAATTGATTTTCTAACTTTGAACCAGCCTTGCATATCTGGAATAAAGCCCACCTGGCTGTGCTGTATAAGTCTTTTTCTACATTTTTGGATATGATTTGCTTTAATTTAATTATTTCTGCTCTAATTTTTAGTATTTCTTTTCCTCTGCTTACTCTGGATTTAATTTGTTCTTCTTTTTCTAGTTTCCTAAGATGGAAGCTTAGGTGACTGATTTTAGATTTTTTTTTTTTTAAAGATTTTATTTATTTATTTGACAGAGAGGAGAGAGATCACAAGTAGGCAGAGAGGCAGGCAGAGAGAGAGGGGGAAGCAGGCTCCCCGCTGAGCAGAGAGCCCGATGTGGGTCTCGATCCCAGGACTCTGAGATCAGGACCTGAGCTGAAGGCAGAGGCTTAACCCACTGAGCCACCCAGGCGCCCTGATTTTAGATTTTTTTTTAAGATTTTATTTATTTATTAGAGAGAGAGTGTGTGCCTGCATGCGCACAGAGGGAGAGAGAGGGAGAAGCAGGTTTCCTACTGAGCAGGGAGCCCGACATCGGGCTCGATCCCAGGATCCTGAGATCACGACCTGAGCCAAAAGCAGACACTTAACCAACTGAGCCACCCAGATGCCCCTCTTTTTTTTTTCTCTTTAATATATCCATTCACTGCGATAAATTTCCCTGAAACCACTGTTTTTGCTGGATCCCCCAGATTCTGAGAAGTTGTATGTTCCTTTAGCTCACAATATTTAGAAATTTCTCTTGACATTTTTCCTTTGACCCATGCATTATTTGGAAGTGTGTTGTTTAATCTCCAAGTATTTGGGGATATTCCAGCTCTCTTTCTGTTACTGATTTCTAGTTAATTTCACTGTGGTCTGAAAGCATACGTTGTATGATTTCTATTCTTCTAAATGTGTTAAGGTGTGTTTTATAGCCCCAAATGTGGTCTGTCTTATTGTATATGTCATGTATACTTGAGAAAAATGTTTATTCTGCTGTTGTTAGATGAAGGGTTCTGTAGATGTCAACTATATCCAGTTAATTGATGGTGCTGTTGAGTTCAGATGTTTTAAATTTTTACAAAAGCAATATATTCATGAATTGCATGTATTGTTTCTGTAAAATAACAATGCAACAAAACAAAAACAATGGGTGAAGTTTTTTCAAAGCAATAATGTGCCAAGGCAAAAGGTGTTTGCGGGCAACAACCTTGTGATCATCACTGAGGGCTCATCTACTCATTCTACCAGCCCTGCCAGTTCAGATGGAAACCCAGGGTTTGGACCCGCTGCACTGACAACAGTCAGTGGCACAGTTAGTGCCAAGGGCTGGGCTTGGGCTGGGAAGAGGACAGTACATCTATGAGCCTCACCCAGATGCAAGCACAAACTGCTGGTGATAAATGACTGAAGTCCAGCTAAGCCTGTTCAACTGTGATTATAATAAAAGGCATGAAGTTTATGTTCAGGCTCTAGGCTTGTCTATTTGATTAAGCAATTGAAGGCTTATGTCATTTTTGCCTTGTCTTTTTGGCTGGGCATTAAGCATGCCAGCTCATAGAACCAGAGGTACCTACCAGAGAAAACGAAGCCATCACAGATGAAATTATCCTTCCAGCCTTTTCTTTGGCAACTGTCATTAAAAATACTACACTTTTTATTATACCACTTCTTCTTTCATAATGGACATGAAATGTAGGAAATCTCAAGTTCAAAAAGGAACCATAGCAACCAAAAAATGTCTAGTAAATGAATTTGGAGAGTTCAATGTAAATAACCTAATGTTGCTGCAAGTAATCTTACCCAGCATTCTGTCAAAAGTTCTCTCCTTTGTCCCTTTCTTTATGGCAACTCTCATTCTTCCAACGGAAGAAGTCCACTTACAAGGAAGGGCTTGGTCCCCTATGCAATCACACAGTGGGGGGCTGGAGGAGTCTGTGGTGCTGTTTTCCGATTATGAATATGTTCATCTGATTTTGTCAAGGTATTCGAAATTAGTTTCTGGACATCAACCACAGAGAAACTTGATTTTACAGATATAGCAATTACGAGAGGGACAGGTGCAAGGACACAGGCCTATGCGTTTGCATACATATCTAAAGAATCATGACAAAATTTCCATTGTCTTACTCATAGGGAGTTAGAAGTCCTGCGAATTAAATAGTATATCCTGATAATTAATTTTTTTAAAGTTAGAATCATCTAGAATACTCAAAAACCCTTTTAGCCCAATATCAGACTGATTTTGTGAGAGGGTGAGTGAGTGATTGTGCCCATGTGTGCATATGTGCATACTTATATATGTGTACCTTTTTGGAAATGTGTTCGTTTACGATGAAGATGATGATGTCATTGTTAAGGATAAAGCTATAAAAAGAAAGTTCAATTTATATACCTGTCTGTAATAAACTCATGGTTCACGGGGAGCAAAAAAATTTCATAAATCACTTATTGTGCCCACCTATTATATGCAAATTACAGTATTTGGAGAACCGATAGATTTTATTATAGTTGTATGACACTTCTCAGTGAATATCTTTCTCTAGTCATTTATAAATCTCAGAGCTTTCAACTTCTATATTCAAAACCAATTTCTTTGCTGATTCTGTAAAAAAATATTCCATCGTTTTAAGAGAAGAGTTCAAACTTACATGTAATTATTCTGTAGAGAGACCAACATTTTTTTAAACACTAGGCTATGAGGAATAGTTGTTTCGTGAGGCTGCACATAAGATAAGGAATATAATATGCCTTTGAAAATGCTTTCCAGTGGCCCCTGGGTGGCTCAGTCAGTTAAGTGTCCGACTTGGTTTCAGCTCAGGTCATGATCTCAGGGTTACAGGGGCTCAATCCAGTCAGAGCCTGACGTGGGGCTCTGCGCTCGAGGGGGAGTCTGCTTGATTCTCTCTCTTCCTCTGCCCCTCCTTCCTCTCAAATAAATAAATAAATCTTTTAAAAAAGAAAGAAAGGAAGAAAGAAAATGCTTTCCAAAGTCTACGGAAAATTAACTTGCATAATGTTTCCCTCCAATAAACCATTAATTTATAGTCTTTCCAAACACATTTGCCTGGATCTTAGAAGTAACAGTTCAGCTGTCATTGCTACTCTCATAACTGTGTCCAAGTGCCTCCATGTGGCTACCACAAGTCAGAGGATGAACTTGACACATTACTCAGAATCCCTACGTGTATCTAGATCTATGCGGAAGAGTTACAAGATTCCAAATTTTTCTTCAACTCAGTGCCATAATGCTGCTTTTGGGCGAAGCATTGTGTTTTCTGGTGTCCTTCCAGGAGTGCAAATATGGCCGTGAAAACATATAATCAGGTTGCTGTCCTACTGGCTTGCTCTCCTCAATGACTTCTGGGATGAAGGGTGGATAGGATAGGCCAACGCTGCTTTATGCATTACTGTCAGTGAAAAAGGGAGAAAAGAGAAACTTTGGTTTAGGTATCGATCAGGATTAGATTTAGCCTGTGAAACAGAAAAATCAAAATATGGCTTAAACATTATAGAAGCCTATTTCTTCCTTCTATAAAAAAAAAAGTGCGGAGGCAAGTGTTCAAGGACGATGGGATCTAAAGTCTGTATTTCTGGGGCTCCATCCTGTTTTATAGCTTCCATCCTCAAAGTTCCCGCAGGGCCCAAGATGGGCGGCTGCAGACCAGAAGAAGAGAAGTGAAGACAGAAAGGGGCCCCACCCTGCTGAGTCAGCTCCCTGCAGACTGCCTTCCTGGGAGTCCCGCAGAATTTCTCTTACTGGCCTGAAGCAAGTCCCAGAAACACATCTAGAGGCAAAGGAGGCTAGGAAAGCAGTATTTTCTTTCCTTGGTCACAATGTGCCCAGCTAAAAATAGGGGCAAGTAAAGAGGAAGTAAGGAGTAGAGAAGGAATCCTGGGAGTGACAGGTAGCCATTTCTGCATTTGGCAAGACATGAAGGTCATGACTGGGCTTGGAACAACATCTGGGCTGCCCCTGTTCTAGGCTCTCAAGAGAATGCCTGTTTTGTCTATACTTCTTTGGTTCGTCTAGGCTTTTCCTGGGTGCGGGACAATCTGAAGGGTGGGAGTAGTCCCGCCTAGTTCTGGCGAGTGTGTTTGTTTGTCCAGAAGCATCAGGCCTAAAATCAGTACAAATGCACAGAGAATCACTGAGTATACTCCAAGCAGGCCACTTGATGCAGTAATAACACTGGGGGTATGGGGGCAGGTGCCGGGATGCCCTTCCCTAAGTGGCTTGTAAGCTGGGGAAATAGCTTAGAACAGTGCTTTTGAAACTGCTTTTCCCCCAGTCCATCGCAGACCAATATGAGCTCCTACTGTGATGACCACAGGGGTTCAGCAAGGCCCAACATTGTCTGTTTTTTGTTGGAAGAGACTAGTCCTCTGATCACATACTTGGAGGTCATAATGTCAACTTGTTATGAAAGGGTTCTACATGTTTACTCTGTTTCAGGAATGGGAGGTCATCCTGCTGATACAGCCCACCCTGAGACAAACTGCCTTCTGAGTATCCTAACTTCCTGCCCATTCTCCCCACCTCCAGGATTCCATCAATTCCAATAACTTCCCTTCCTGTTTAATTTAGGCAGCCTTGGTTTCTGTACTTGTGAACAGACCAGTACTGAATCAGTGGATATTATCCCCACTGTACAGATAAGGAAACCAAGGCCCATGTTCAGTGACACTCTTGGGGTCACGCAGGTTACTATATGGCAGAGAATGAGGATTATTACTTAGTCTCAATCCGTGCAAAGGGAGAGGCAGCATCAAACCTGACTTTGGTAACACCAGCGTCACTCGCCCTGGGACTTTGTCTCCGTCCTTGCAGCCAGGGCACAGCATGGCCATGCTGTCATGAGCAGAAACGCACAGATCCCTTCCACAGCCCTCAGCTTCTCTTGACAGCATCAACCAGGCAGCTTGAGATTGTTCCATCTCAAACCCTTGCCCTCTCCGACCTGCTGAATCCTGTGTTTACCCCACTCACTTAACCATTTCTTCAGATCAGAAGTGAAAACCCATCCCAGAGCACTGCAATCTTCCATGCCTTTCCGTGGCTTAGTTGAGCATTGCTTTTAAACCCTTATTCTGATCTTCGTTTCATGTTTACAGAAATGGATTCCTTTTATTCCTTTACCCCTCCCAACAGGAATAATCCCTTTGGAATTTAAGCTTTTAAAGAGCAATTCCTTGGATTATTTGAAAGGCAGCTCTCCTCCGCCTGCAGGGAGTGGGTTCTGAGGCTGGCCCAGGGCTGTCTGGGGAGCCAGGGACACACACCTTGATGACGCATTGGGAGGAGAAAGCTCAGGTAGCCCAAAGGAAAGGAGCTCTGGCTCTCTGCACAGATCTGGCCTCCCCTTCCTCCAGCTTCCTTTCCATTTTTTTTTTTTTTTAAAGATTTTATTTATTTATGTGACAGAGAAAAAGAGATCACAAGTAGGCAGAGAGGCAGGCAGAGAGGCAGGGGGAAGCAGGCTCCCTGCTGAGCAGAGAGCCCGATGTGGGGCTCGATCCCAGGACCCTGAGATCATGACCTGAGCCGAAGGCAGAGGCTTAACCCACTGAGCTACCCAGGCGCCCCTTCCTTTCCATTTCTATACTAGTCAGCACCAAGAGTGATCTTGAAAAAGAGGAGAGAGGGACTGGGGGTGGGGGTGGAAGAAAATGACACTGAAATGTCACCTGCAGAGAGGGAGAGGAAGGATGATGTCTGCTGTGGCCCAACTGCTAGGAGCAGGACTGTCAGTGGGCAGCC
>JAPYYM010003269.1:0-11347 GCA_028534135.1 Potos flavus
CCCGGGATCATGGCCTCAGCCAAAGGCAGATGCTTAATGACTGAGCCACCCAGGCGCCCCAAGATTTTAAAGTTCAGTTAAGTTTACTAAGCGTAAATGATGAACAAAATATTTTGCTACCCGGGGTGCCTGGATGGCTCAGTGGGTTAAGCCTCTGCCTTCAGCTCAGGTCATGATCTCAGGGTCCTGGGATCGAGCCCCGCATCGGGCTCTCTGCTCAGCAGGGAGCCTGCTTCCCCCTCTCTCTCTGCCTGCCTCTCTGCCTACTTGTGATCTCTCTCTCTGTCAAATAAATAAATAAAATCTTTAAAAAAAAATATTTTGCTACCATAATGCCAGTTCTTAGGAATGAGTAGCATTAGCAATACCTATCTGGGTATTTAAATATTTTACTTTGAGGGCATTACATACATTGTCTCTATCTTTCTCTCAAAGGATATACCAAGATTGAAAGTGATTTCTGTTTTTATGTATTCTAAGAAAATGTGACTAAACGTATACTAGTTTACAAGTATCTAATTGTATAACTGGTATTGATTTTTACAGAGAATATTAGGAAATCAAAATATAAGAATGAAAATAAGGCTGTTAAGTAACTGACTTATGGGCATTTTGTATAGGACAATATTACAGCAAACTATATAAAGTATAAGCTATGTAGTAACCATTAGGATTTTGGTAGAAAGATGAGTTATTTGGATTGTGTGCCACACAATAGCATAATCACAGTATTTTAATATTTTCTCTCTCCCTTTTAAGAATTTCACTATGTGGCTATCTTTTTCTCCTCTCTTTATCATAGCAGTCGTCTCATGGAACCATGTTCCACTGATGATTCCAAAGACAGTCCTGACAGCCTTTTATTAGGTTGTTCCTTTTGTGTTCTTCTATGTAAATCATAATTAAAAGAGAAGCCATCATTGTCTAGTTTATAGGTTATGTCTTTAATGAAATTAAAAAGCATCATTCCATGAATGCACTTCGAGTGTTTTGTGCTACATGCCGAAGCTTAGGGGAGACAGCATTGCTCATCTGTGTCTGAGTCTCTTTTTTTTAGACAAGTTGGAGGCTCACACCTTATCCTACCTGCTACCAGTTCTTGACTGGTGCTGCCCGGTGGGTTACGGTGGTAGTGCTGCGTGTGGCTTTTCAGCTGGTAAATTTAAATGTCTGCATTAGATTTTCTGGAACTCTCTTCCCTCCCCATGACCATATGGGTGGAAATGGATGAAACTTGAATCAGTCCAAGTCCCTGAGTTGAGTGAGAACATGCTGCAAAGACTAACCCTTCTTCCATACCTGGATCCCACTAACAATAAGTTAGGGGATGAGAGAGGAAAAGCACACAAACTACTTTGATGTTTTACCCACTAAAATCATATACATATTATATGCATGTAAATATTCATACACACTCACATAATCACATAGCAAGTATATTCTGATAGTTCTACCTACCTAACTTCTAAAATCTTACTCTTTCATCTACTTAGCTTTGTGTCATCATTCTGTTTATAAAATTACTAACTACCTGGCTTCCTGTTTTTCAAGATTTTTTCCCTAAATACTTGAAAATCAGAATTTTAATCTCAAAATTTATCTCCAAAATAAATTTTAAAGCTTGATATATACCAAATATTAAATCCCTTATCAGACAGATTTATCTACAGCTATGAAATAAATGTCACTTGTATTCTCTTATTATCAATCTTTTATTCTGTTTTTCTTTCTTTAATCCAGATTTTTAAAATATGACTGTTTAGGGAAAACAAAAACTCAAAGCTTTCTCTCTCAGGACATTGCATGATAGATTAATTTCAGACTGACAGTTTTAAATCCACATTTTGGTTCATTTCCAAGTCAACTGTCAAATTGAGGTATTATAAAAATACATAAATCCTACATGTTGAAATGATAGTCTCTAATTTATCAGTTTGTTTAAAAAAACACTAAATTATTACAGTATGTGATGTTAACAACCCTTCCTACTGACATGTTTAGACTGTTGGTGATTTGTGAAAAATATAATTGAACTAACATGGACACTGTAATCCCTAGGCTAGAAGACATTTTCAAAATAAGAGATTTAAATTTAACCTGGGTTAGTTGGCTGTAAAAAAATATACATATGTAAAGAATATAGATTTTTTTATAAATTTAATTGTATATTGAAATATTTTATTGAAATATTTCTATCAAGTCTTGCGATGAAGCAGGAAGTATTAATGAAAAGTGAAAGAAATAAAGGTTTTCAGTGGGACAAATTGGAATAATGTATGCCTTCATGATTTTCAATGTAACGATGAATTATGTTATTTAGAAGTTTCATTTGGCGCTTTTAGGTTTTCATTTGTTTTATGAGTTCTATGTCTAATTTGCCATTTTACTGGTGTTCATTTGTTGAATTTATGGGGAAATAATGAAGACCTTATGTGTGGCCCAGCATCTTCTGTCCACACCCCCAAGATCTTGGCCATGCTGAGTTCAGACGTTCTGTAGCAGTAAAGATAGGGAAGGATGATTTGGTACACTGAAAGTTGAAAATTCTGTTGTGACTAAGACATTCTTATTTCAAACTTAAAATTCTTTTAGTACATACAGTAGTATATGTTCATAGTTATTTTCTTCTTCAGATTGTCATTTTATGTTAGTGTGTAGTTACTACAAAATTAATCTATTCGTACAATCATATAAATACCAGTAAGAATCCCTAAGGATAGGAGTCTATAAAGGAATGTTATATTTATATATGTGTTATATCTGTACTTATATTTGTTTTTGGTATAAATAGTAAGGTATAAATTTCAATGTAAAAGAGTGCCAAATACTTAAATTCCATTTTGTCTTTAATGTATAACCATAAACTCTTGGTCTTAACTGTGATTTGTACATTTCAAAAATGATAAGTTTTAAAAATTTCTAAGCTCTCTATTTAGAAAATGACACTAATCCATTTGCCAGAAAAATAAAAATTGTTTGAATATTCTGAAAATGGAAATATTTTTAAGTTTTTTGATGAACCTCCATATTGTTTTCCGTAGTGGCTATACCAATTTACATTCCTATCAGTGGCACACGGAGTGTTTCCTTTCCCCCATATCCTTACTAACATTTGTACTTATCTTCTTGATACCTGCCATTCTGACTGGTGTGCGGTGGTATCTCATTGTGGTTCTGATTTGCATTTTCTAGATGATGAGTGATGTTGAGTATCTTTCCATATGTCTCTTGGCCATCTGCATGTCTTCTTTGGAAAAATACCTGTTTAGGTTCTCTCTCTCTGTTTTAATTGGATTGTTTCTTGATTTTTGTTGTCATTGAGTAGTGTGCATTCTCTAAGTATTTTGGATATTACTCCTTTCCAGATACATGATATTCATATAGGTCCTTGATTTCAGTCAAGTGCCTTTTTTGTTGATTTTATTGATGATTTTCTTCACTGTATAGAAGCTTTCTAGTTTGATGTAGTCCGGTGCATTTTTGTTGTTGTTGCTCTTGACTTTGGAGTCAGATTCAGAAAATTATTACCAAGACTGACATCAAGGAGCTCACTGCTTATGTTTTCTTGTAAGAGTTTTATAAATTCAGATTTTGCATTCAAGTGTTTAATCCCTATTTCGAATTAATATTTGCCTATGGTGTAAGATACTGATTCAGTTACATTCTTTTTGCATATAGTTGTCCAGTATTTCCAGCAGTATTTACTGAAGAGAGAATCCTTCCCTGCTGCATGATCTCGCCTCTGTCATTGATCATACATGCTTCAGTTTATTTCTGGGCTTATTATTCTGTTCCGTTGATCTGTGTGTATGTTTTTATGCACAGGCTTTTGCTTTTAAACACAAAATGTTGGCAATGTCATATTTATGAATAGCAGATAAAAAGGCAAAAAAAAATGGGAGATTGATACTTTAGTAGAATAAATATAAGAGAATTTTGGTTGAATCAAAGAAATGAAAAGGCTTTGCCTCAGACTGATTTAGAAGGCCAGAGAAACTGACAAATAATAGAAAAGATGCTGGCTTCCATCAGTTTGATATGGGACACAAAGTAACAAGAAAGTACAGGCTACTTTTAAAAATGTGAATAAGATTAATATCAAAAGACATTCTGCGAAGAATGGCAAACTGTATTTCAGTAAGCCATCCATGTTTGTATCAGAATGTTAACTGTGTGTTTAAGATTAGAGTTTATTTCTTCTTAACAGTTGCCTAATTTTGTCTTATGAAACATAAGATTTAAAAAGTCTTGATCTATTTGTTACCTCCTGATACTACCTTTTTCTGAAAGGTCAAATGAGATTTTCTTTTTTGGATTAAAAATGCGGTAGGCTTCTCCATAATTAAATCTTGTCACTCTTGCCTTCTGAGGAATCAGGGTGGTTGGCATTTGTGCATTCAGAGCTGATACTGATTTAAATCATTGCTGAAAGTCAAAGGTGGTAAGTGCATTGCAGAAGAGAGCCACACAGTGATGGTGAGAAGAGAATGTTCGGCAATTTAAGTGTTTTTATAATACATCTACGACTCCTGTGGTAGAACTTTACGGTCTTAGAAGCCCATGTAATCATCGAGCCTTGGTCTCCTGAGGCTCCGTGAGTGTAAAGGCAAAACATCACCTCCTCATTCTGAGGGAGGCAAAAGGGAAATTGCTGCTTCTCCAAGTACGCAGTGAGCATTAGTTACAGTGTTCTACACACAAGATGTGCAGGCGTTGTATCCCTGGGTACTTGATTTAAGTCAGTAACTATTTTAAAAAGCAAAAAAAAATTTTTTTAAAAGCAAAATTTAAAAAAAAGGCATTAGATGATGGGCTTTTATTGGTTTCAGTATCTTTATTTCCTCTCTCCATGGACTGTGAGGCATGTATAGATACATGGAATTTGCATTCGGTGCATTTATTTTAATGCAGATGTGAAAATCAGATTTGAAAGGCACATTTTGCTTTTCGTTAAATGAAAACTTTAGGGGCGCCTGGGTGGCTCAGTCAGTTAAGTGTCTGCCTTCAGCTTAGGTCATGATCCCAGGATCCTGGGATCGAGCCCGGCATCAGGCTCCTTGCTCAGTGGGGAGTCTGCTTCTCCTCCTCCCTCAGTCTCCCCCTGCTTGTACTCCCTTGTTCTCTCTCTCTGACAAATAAATAAAATGGAAAAAAAATGAAAACTTGAGACGATAAAGCATTCTGCCCACTGATTACTTTTTATGGGGAAAGATGTTCTTGTTTATGAGAGGTCCACATTGTTTCCTTTTTGGCAATCTCTCTTTGATATGTAAAGCTTCTTTAGTACTTGAGGATCTGTAGCGCTTATTGGTGTCAATAACAAACTTCATTCAAACCAGTTCTTTGAGGAGTTACTGAAACAGTGACTCCTCAACCTGATTCTTCCATGTGGCTTTCATAGCTAAGCTAAAGATTCAATTCTCTAAGTGCCTGTGAAATAACCCTTTTTAATGGCTATCTCACAAGTACTCCCTATTATGCTTAAAATTGAGTTCATCACTGTTGTCCCAAATATCTCCCCTGCTTCAACGTTCATACCTTTGTTAATAGTGCCTAAGCCAGAAAACCAGTTTTCTTTTTTCCCCCTTTTCTATTGTCTGTCACTACAATCTGCAGATGATTTCTCCTCTTCTTTCTTTTTAAAAAGATTTACTCTTTTTAGAGAGGGTGGGGAAGGTGGGGAGGGGCAGAGGCAGAGGGGGAGAATGTCAAACTGACTCCCCGATGAGTGTGGAGCCTGAGGCAGGGCTTGATCTCACCACCCTGAGATCATGACCTGAGCCAAAATCAAGAGTCGAACGTTCATCTAAGTCACCCAGGCATCCCTCTCCTCTTCATCTTTTGAATCTCTTTGCATTCTCCAGGTGTACCACTTTTCTTAGGTTCAGACCATCATTTCTCCTCACTAATCTGACCGTACTAGTCGTCTCTCTTCCCCATTCACATCTGTCTTGCTTCTTATCTATATTCAGTCTTCCTTCATAATGACTTCTGAGGCAAGTCTCAAGTGCAAATGTGTTTATTTTGCACATCAGCTTATATGTCTCTGCAATTCTCAGAATAAATTTAATTTATTTTTAGTACTCCTGGATCATCATAGCTGTGTGTCTCTAATCCCAGTCTGCAACTGTTGTCCCACACCCCCTTTTCAACCATTTTGAATAACATCTAGCTCCTGGAATGCCTCTTTGAGAACAACACAAGCGACATCAAACAAAAATCCCTGTGCCGGGGCCCCTGGGTGGCTCAGTGGGTTAAAGCCTCTGCCTTCGGCTCAGATCATGATCTCAGGGTCCTGGGATCGAGCCCCACATCGGGCTCTCTGCTCAGCAGGGCGCCTGCTTCCCCCCACTCTCTCTGCCTGCCTCTCTGCCTACTTGTGATGTCTCTCTCTTTCTTCAGTCAAATAAATAAATAAAATCTTTAAAAAAAAAAAAATCCCTGTGCCCTGCACGGGGTGATCACTGAATCAACCCCCTCGCCTTCCTACCACGTCTCTAACTCCTCTTTAAAACGTGTTTGCCACCTCCTCCAGGAACTCAGAAGCAACCACCACACTTTCCTCTGACTCCCAGAAAGCATTTACATAGCTTCATAGGAGGTTTACTGTTATAACAGTCTGGGATACAAAAGCAAAATTTGTTGTAAGCTGCTTTGATTTATCTCTCTGTCTTCTCTATTAGAGCAACTTGAGAAGAATTTTCACAATTTGATTTTAATTCCAAGAGCCTCGTCAAGGATTATTAATGTTTTTTGAATGATTGAAAACAGTGCTGGAATTAGACCTTCACCTCTCTAGGATTTCATTTATTATAGTAAAAGTGCCCAAACCATTTTTAATCTATTCTGCATTCTTTTGTGCCACACGTATCTGGTGGGATATTCCGGCATTGCAGGAAGACTGTGTGAGTTTTAATCCTTGAAAAACTGGTCTAGATCATAAAGCCATTCTGTTGCTCTCTGTGAATTTCCTGTTTGTCAGTATCAGTAGTGTCTATTATTTCCTTAGAATTCTTTATATCAGTCTTTCCATGGTGAATTCTTTGTCTTTCATGTCTCAGCTTCAAGTATTTCTTCAGACAGAATATTCCTGACAGTCTAGTCTAATGTAGCCACCTAGTCAATCTCTATGACATCCCCAGCTTCAATTATTTAAACAGAACTAAACAACTGATAGGTCATTATTCAGGTTTTTACTGTGTGTGATTTCTACAAGGATGTTACAAGGCTTGACTGTGGGAATGACCCTCTAGCTCTGAAGAAAGAGCCTGCTAACCCTGGCCCATGGACCCAACATTTATTTTTGTAACTAAGGTGTTATGTATATATCTTTTTATTTGAGTGTAGTTGACATACAGTGTTAGATTAGTTTTAGGTGTACAACACAGTGATTTGTCAAGTTTATACATTGTTATGTTCATCACAAGTGTAGCTCTCATCTGTCTCCACACATCACTACACTATTCTATCATTGGCTGTATTCATTATGCTTTGGATTTTTTTTGTAATTTTTTTTTTTTTTTTAATTCCTGTGACTTATTCTATAACTGGAGGTCTGTATCTTCCACTTCCCTTCATCCGTTTTTCCCATTCCCCATCCCCTCTGGCAACCATCAGGTTGTTCTCTGGATATAGAAGTTTGATTCTGCTCTTTGTTTATTAATTTGTTTTACTTTTAGGTACCATTTATGAGTGAAATCATACAGTATTTGTCTTTCTCAGTCTGACTTATTTAGCATAATACCCTTTAGGAGCATCCATGTTGTCTCGAATAGCAAGATCTCATCCTTTTCTATGGCTGCGTAATACTCTATTGTGTATATAAAATACATATGGGTGCGTGTGTATATCACATCTTCTTTATTTCTCTATTGATAGACACTTATTTCTCTATTGATAGACACTTTATTTCTCTATTGATAGACTCCATATCCTGGCTGTTGTAAATAATGCTGCAATAAACATAGGAGTGCATGTGTCTTTTCAAATTACATGTTACTATTTTTTTTTAGGTAAATATCCAAAAGTGGAATTATGGGATCATAGGGTATTTCTAGTCATAATTTTTCAAGGACTCTCCATACTGTTTTCTATAGTGGCTGTATCAGTTTGCATTCCTATCAACCGTGTACAATGGTTCCTTTCTCCCTACATCTTTGCCAACACATTTTTGTCTTTTTTTTTTTTTAAACTTTAGCCATATAAATAAAGTTTTATTGAGACAGAGTCACATCCATTCATTAATGTGTGGCTTCTGGCAGATTTTTTCTGCAGTTTCAGTGTGAGTTGTTGTGACAGAGACCATGTGGGTCATAGACCTAAAAATATTTCCTATTCTGGCTCTTCAAGAAAAATATTTGCCAACTCCTCCTCAAGGGCTTAGATCAGTGCCTGACACAGAAGAGGAGCTCAATAAATGTTTGTTAGGTGAGTGAACGAGAGAAATTAGGTGAGTAAGAAGGGAAGCACACAAATTGGAGATACTCAATAGGAAGCTTCTTAGATATTTTTGCTGATTTAAAGGGCTTCCTAAAAAATGGGCTATGGTGTATATACCGGCTTCTTCAAAATGTGTGTAATAAAAGGGGTTAATCTTTTACTGAACTTGAAGTGCAGCCGAAGAGATGACCAGAGTGATGCGACTCCTCCAGTTCAAATGGTGGTAACACTCACCTGTCACTTTGAGTCGAAGGGAGGAGAAGGAATTCTTGGGTCATTTGTACCTGCTTAGAATGCAGCATAATGAAGGTTAAACTAAAAATGTTTTGCCCTTTACTTAAAATTACCTCTAACTTAAAAGAGTGACCTAACACATGAGAACACAATTAATATATTCATTTAGTCTTTCATTTACTTAAAACTATTTTTGAGTAATTAACCATGTTAATCATTACTGTCCCTTGAAACCCTACCATGCACTAAATATAGCATTATTTTCATTTTCCTAACAACCCTAGATATCCTAGGTACTGTCCTCTGCATCTGCTACCTGAAAAACTAGAACCCTAAAACCTTTGTTTAGTTTGCCCAGTGTTGTATGACTGTATGTTAAACACAGAACGGTCCTATACCATTACCTTTTCCACTATGTTCTAGGCATTGGAGGAAAAATAAATAACATAGTGTCTACTCTAGTAACGGACAGTATAGTAGGAAGCATGCAAATAAACAGGGATAGTGAAATGTGGGAAGCATGTGATCGAGGTCTCCAGAAAAAGCTGTAGGAGAATGGGTAGGTTTATAGTCTGCTAAATGAGGGGCAGAAGGGGTGGGAAAAACCACAGAAGACCCCGCAGAGAAGGTGATGCTGGCTGTCCTGAGAAAGAAGAGAGGTGGTTGATGAATGGGCATGGTAGACGGAGTCCAAGCGAGAAGACAGTGTGTGCAGTGCCGTGGGAGGCAGGCAGCAGCACTCCTTGCTGTGAGGAAGGCACAGATCTCATTAGAGCTTGGGTTTATGGCTCATGGAAAAGCAGTGGAAGACCCAACTGGGAGATGGGGAAGACAACCAGGAAAGACCAGCTTTTTTTTTTTTTTTTTACCTCATTTATATTTATTTATTCATTCATTCATTCATTCATTCATTCCCCAAATACTTTTATTTTATTTTTTCAGTGTTACAAGATTCGTTGTTTATGTACCACACCCAGTGCTCCATGCAATACGTGCCCTCCTCAATCCCCACCACCAGGCTCGCTCATCCCCCCACCCCCCTCCCCTCCAAAACCCTCAGTCTGTTGCTCTGAGTCCACAGTCTCTCATGGTTCATCTCCCACTCTGATTTCCTCCAATTCACCCCTCCCTTCCCTCTCACAACATCTTCCATGTTTTTCCTTATGCTCCACACGTAAGTGAGACCATATGATGATTGACTTATTTCACTCAGCATAATCTCTTCCAGTCCAGTCCATCTTAAAACAAAAGTTGGGTATTCATCCTTTCTGATGGAGGCATAATATTCCATTGTATATACGGACCATATCTTCTTGATCCATTCATCTGTCGAAGGGCATCTTGGCTCTTTCCACAGTTTGGCAATTGTGGCCATTGCTGCTATGAACATTGGGGTACATGTGGCCCTTCTTTGTACTGCATCTTCATGTTTGGGGTAAATACCCAGTAGTGCAATTGCAGGGTCATAGGGTTTTATGGAGAATAACTGAAGACTTAGGGAGGGCATTTGCAGAGTAGAACACTGTGGCAACAGTGTGGGAAGGACCGGTGAAAAGGAGGCGAAATTGGAAGCAGGGAGACTATCTGAAGGTTATTGCTAAAGACCTAAGTGAATGTGGCCCTAGAGTAAGAGAAGATGAGTACACAGGGACTAGCACCAACATGACCTGGTCCTTGACCGTCCTCTGTTACTTTTTACAGATCAAAAACCTTTAAGCTGTTTCTAATAGTTTGCGCAAATGATTTGTTTTGAGCAGGTGTTGAATCGTTTATATTTTAAAGCTATGTCAAAATAGCTTGAGCTTCTTCCCCAGTTTGACTTTGATAAATTTAAGCTTTTGTGGAATATTTAGCTATGATTTATTAATTTATTACTGAACACGTGATTTATTAAGATAGAAAAATTATTTTTAAATTATTTGCTGAACAACACAGTAGCCAGGACTGATAAATATAAATTTCATGTGTCAATAACTAACATGTACATTAAAATCTGAACAAATAATGCTCAGTGTGTTGTAAGCATCCTGAAAGCTGACAGTTGATGTGTTTTTGTAGATGTCTCTTTGTATAAATAGCAAAGTATGTCCTAAGGGTTCTGCAGGTATGTATGCTGGATGCATAGTGACAATTCTCTATTCACGTGCAACCAGAAATAAAAGGATATTAAACTCATGTCTTAGAAATGATGTTAGAGCACCTGGGTGGCTCAGTCGTTAAGCATCTGCCTTCGGCTCAGGTCATGATCCCAGGGTCCTGGGATCGAGCCCCTGCATCCGGCTCCCTGCTCGGTGGGAAGCTTACTTCTTCCAACCCCCCCCCCCCCTTGTGCCCTCTCTTGCTGTGTCCCTGTCAAATAAATAAAATCTTTTAAAAAAGAATGAAATGTTAGATTTTATTCACAAGTCTGTAACAATCTAGTTCAGTATCTTAGATTTGTTTTGTTTTCACTGTGAAGCAGTGTGTGGTGTTTCCAGCAAGTGATTGCTCTTCTTGATTCTGGCCAGCTACCACATACTATGTTTCCGTGCATCTGCTCTTTCCACCTTAAAATCACCAGGCAACTCTTCGTTCTAAAACTGGTTGACACAACCCCCTACGCACCCGGCAGCCCGTGCCTCACTAACGGCATCCCCTAATTCCCCAGGAGCCTTGTTATCCTTCTTCCTCAGCC
>JAPYYM010000327.1:0-14835 GCA_028534135.1 Potos flavus
GAGCGGGGACCGGCCCTATTCCACCGTTGTTGTCCAAACCCCGGTCCTGGGGCAGAGGCCCCCGGGGCCCATTTACTACCGGTTAGAGCCTTCCTCTCTTGCTTCCCTTCTTCTGAACTTGCACTAGTCTGGCCGCTGCGTGGTTCTGTGGGCCTGCGTCCTGCCAGGAGCTCATCTGGGCGCTGCTGTGGGGAACTGAGAGGGAGCCGGGAGTCGTGATGGCCGAATTTGAGGCCAGAGCCACAACTCCGACGCCATTACGTGCCGATGTCTCCTGAACGGGTCCCTCCGGCCTGGGCTCTGCCCTTGGACTCCACATTGGTTTGACCCAGTCTATTTGCCGTCTTCACTTAAGACGTCTCATAGCTTCCCGCTCTCAACGTCCGGGAGGGACTGCTGATTCCCCCGCACCCCGCCCCAACCAGCGTGTTCTGCTGCTGAATTCATCTCAGCAAACAGCGACTCCTGCTTCTGCAAGCAGGCCTGCAGGCTAATGGTCACCGTGACTCTGCTCCCCTCCACCCTACCAGCACTGCGTCAGAAAACCCGGCTGGCTCTTCCTTCCAGGTGCACCCGGGATCCGTCCAGCCTCACCACCCCTCCTGCCATCACCCTGAGCCATGCCAGGCCGTCCTCTTTCTCCAGGATCAGCCCCCAACCAGCTCCCTGCACCCCCTGGCATCTGTGAGGACCGCTGTGGCCAGAGCCATCCCTCTACACTATGTCAGATCCTGTCGCCCCCTACCCGAAGCCCTCCCGTGGCCTCACCTTCTGCAGAGGGGAAGCTGTGGTCCCTACAATGACCACTACTTGATTGGCCCCTGTTCGCCCTCTGACCCCACCTCCAACTACCCTCCTTGTTCACTGTGCTTAATCCCAACTGATCAGTTTGGTGTTCCTCAAATATGCTGAGCATGTTCCCATCTTAGCATCTTGACTTGTTCCCTCTTCTAGAATGTTCTCCAGACAACTCACTGCCTCACGTCTTCAGGATCTGCTTCTTCAGGGTGCTTGCTTGACCCCCCCCCCCCGATGGAGAGGCAGCCATATCCCCAGTGTTCTCTCTCCCCCTTACCCTGCTCCCCGTCCTTAGCATTTATGCCCCTTGACATACTCTACATTTATTTATCTATTGTATTTCTTCCCCGACTAGAATGTGAGGTCCATGAGCACCGTTTTTCAGTTTTGCTTTCTGCTTTATTTCCGGTGCTAGGAAAGTGTCTGGCAATGACTCAAAGCTCAATGACTCTTCATTAGATTGAAAGAATGAAATTAGGGGGCCCTGAGTATGTGCCAGAATCTAACCTAGGAGTCTTCAAGGAAATAATTCATCCCAAACAACCCCATGATCTATGATCTGTGATCTATTCAGCCGGGAAAGCAGTTCGGAGAGAGAGCGGAATTCAAATCCAAATCTAACTCCTGGATCTAAGTCCAAAGGCATCCTCTTCCTGCTGTGGCCCTCTAGGAAGAGCCAGGTCCTCCCTCCAAGAGCTCCCCACCCACCCACGAGTCTGGGGGTTACTCGCGTGGTCACAAACACAGCTAGAACGAGGGCTGCTGTGTTCGAAGAGCCTCGCAATCCCACCTCCATTCTCACCGTAGCTCACTCATGACCCTGGGAAGGAGATGCCCATGAACTAGTATTTACCACCGTTTTACTGAGGAAGAAGGCTTCCAGAGGTTTCATGATCGTTTCAAGTTTACCCAACTAGTCACTTGCAAAGCCAAGTCTCCACTGCAGATCCTTTGGCTCCAAATGGGAAACTTTGCTCCCAGCCCCATATGTGCTGAACCCTAGGACAGGTAGAGCGAATGCACCACCTCCCCCCCGCCCCCTGACACTATCGTGGCCCAGAGGCGTCCTCAGAATCCTGGCCAGCACAGGAGCACAACATTGTCATGCGGACGCGTAAGTGGGAACCCAGCCACCAGCTGCCCTGCACACACAGCATTAAAGTTATTCTCTTCTCTCCAAACACCCTGCTCATGCGTGCCCCTAGGGCGCCTTCCCTTGCCTCAGCCTGCTCACGCCCCTCATTCACACCTGTGTGTGCGAGTTTCTCCATTGCCCCCCAGAAGGTTCTGTAGCACCTGGGTCCAGCTACCATTAGCGGAGAGGAGCCCCAGGACGGCACATCCCTGAAGGCCTCAATCCCAGCGATCTCATGTCTGCCTAGCTCCTCCCGCCCATCCATGCAGAGAAGCAGGACCTCGCAGAAAAACACCACGGCCTAGAGCAGGTGTCACCCACGTTTTCCCAACACCGAGACCTGTGTGTTTCGTCACGCAGCACTCAGTGAGGCCACTTACTATGTGCCAGAGGCCGTGCTGGTGTTTGGGGCACAAGTACACATTCAATCCCTGCCCTCAAGGAGCTCACAGTCATGCAAGGAGAGGAGATATGAGCAGAAGTAAATAACTGAAATACAGTGTCATAGGCACTAGATGGAGAGACGGACATCCTAGTGCGGGGTCTCGAGGGGCACTTGGGCATGGCTGGAGCCGCAGTGGCCTCGCCAGCAGGAGGGTCACAGTGATGAAGGAACTGACCAGGACCCCGTCCTCCAGGACAGCAGGAGCGTTTGGGTTCCCCAGAATCTGAGCCTTAGTTTCCTTATCTGTAAAATTGGGAAATTACTAGTCCATATCCTCATTAAGATGTTGGATGAAATCATATATGCAGCCATGTCTGGCAGATAGTACGTGCTTAATAAATACTAGTTTTTCACCTAGGTCTTTAAGGTATTACTAGGATTACTGGCCAAAGCGATTGTCCCTGATCCAGAGACTTCTCCAGAGAAAGCAGGAATACAAAGGATGTACAACGACTGAATCACCTCGCCTGACCCGAGCCAGTTTTCCAAATCGTGGCAGATGCACACTCGTGCTTTCTCCTTACGCCAGCCCTGCATTCATACCATCCAGAGCCCAACCCACAAACACACACCGTCCGGCTTCCCAGGGGAAGTCACAGCAGCGGTAGGCATCCCTCCCGCCCCAAGGGAGCCCCTGCACCCACCCATCACTTCAGCCGAGACCCACCGAATCCCACAGACCAAGGAGGGCGGGCGGCCATGGCTTCTAGCCAGTCCCTGCAAAGACCCTCACCCACCTTGCACCCCAGGCCAGCTAGGGTCCACACAGAGAGTCCTAATGACACCAGCAAAGTTAACATACCCGTGGAGCATCACGGCCGCCTGAGATGCCTGGAAAGCCTCCGCTCTCTCGGAGAATGAGCTTATTTTCTGAAGTAGCAGCTTTCCGTTGAAATTCATCAGTCGCTGTGGTAGGGATTTTTTCCCCTCTTTTCTCCTCTCTCTCTCTTCCTAACTGGTGAAATTGACAGTCTGCCTACATTAACCGGGCATTAATTTGCATGATTAAAAGCAGATTTGTTCCAAGATGCACTGTTCTGCCTTCCCCTCCAAGCACAAGGATCTCCAAGGAAGGCGAGAAAAAATCAGAAACAGCGCCGCCACCGTGCCCCGAGCTTGGGCAGGAGCTGGCCCCGTCCAGGAGCAGGTGGAGCGGGGGCCCTTCGGGGAGCGGGGAGGGGAAGGCAGCCCGTCTGAGGGTTGGAAGCAGCACCTGGCAGCCCGAGGCGCTGGCACCAGCCCCAGCACAGGAAAATCGAGCCTTTGGTGACAGATTATAGCAGAGGAGCCTGCAGGAGTCCCAACGAGCGCACGCCATTTCCTGAAAAGAGGCACTTGAGTGGGTGGGTGTTAGGGTCTGGACCCGAGCCGGGCGTGGCGGGGCCCCGTGGAGAGACTGCGACCTGCAATCAGAAAAATGGGTCTCAATTCCCGGCTTTGGTCACACAGTTCGGGCAAGATGCTTAACCGGTCTGAGCTGCAGTTTATCGTTCGGCGGGCACAGAGAGACCAACGCTGCCTGTCCCCTGCTGCGCCATCAGAAGGCTTCTGGGAAAAGGCGAGAGCTCCCGACACCAGGGAGCCCCGTCGCGTCCCCGGCTCCAGGCCGCCCTGCAACACCGCGAGCCCCCCACTCCAGTGCTGTAGCTCCCGGGCTCACACAGGGCGCCTCGCCTACGTGTGCCGTGGCCCCACGGGTGGGACTATCGCGTGCCTTCGGAGAAAGCCGGAGATAGCGGGGTTGGCTTATCCCCCCAAAGCAGTAAAAATAGTTTATGACTGCACGGGTAAAGATGAATGGGAGACAAGCTGGATTCATTCTTACAAATTTATTATGATGACATTTATTTTTTCTTCTGGACTTAAAAGAAATTGAAAGGAACATTTTTTTTCCACGGGCCCTAAAGTTATGGGGGGCCCTAGGCACTGGGCCTGCTGTGCGGGATGGAGAAGTCGGCCCCATAACATCCATGATAAGTGGAAGAGGCAGGAGCGGTCCATGCATTGATTCGTGCATGTGCCCAACCTGTGCTTACTGAGGGGCTCTCCTCTAGGCTGCAGGGGGAAAGTCAGAACCCCGACAGATAGAGCTCCTGGCTTGTGGGGTTCCCGTTCCAGTGAGAGGACATGGACCGTGATGTGTGAGCAAATACATTTAAGAATTTCAGATCTGGAGGGGCACCTGGGTGGCTCAGTTGGTTAAGTGTCAGACTCTTGGTTTCGTCTCAGGTCATGGTCTCAGAGTTCTGGGATCAAGCCCTGTGTCAGGCTCTGCGCTCAGTGCAGAGTCAGCTTGAGATTCTCTCTCTCTCTCTGCCTCTCCCCCCTGCTCTCTCTCACCTTCGCATGCATGTGTGCTCTTTCTCTAAAATAAATAAATCTTTAAAAAATTTTTCAGATCTTGAAAAGTGCTGAAGAAAATGGAGACATGAATCCAAGGGACCTTGGCAGGGAGGACTGAGACCTGAATGATGAGGCAAGGCCAGCTCTGGCGAGATCTGGGTGAAGAGCTAGTGCAAAGGCCCTGTGGCAGGGCTTGTCTAGGGGACATAGAAGGCCGGAGGGCTAGGAAATGCTGTGGATAATGGAGGAGGGGGAGCAGAGGAAGTGGGATGCGTTGGAGGTGACCCGTTAGATGAGATCTCATCAGCATTAAGAGAATGATTCTGTTCTACTTGTAGGGGGCAGTCACTAGAATGTTTTACTCTAGGAAATGATTATCCTGATTTATCTTTCTTAAAAAGAGCATTCTGGCAACATAGAGTTGACTATGGAGAGGTAACAAAGGAAGTAGAGACCAGATCGCCCTGTGTTGGGAGGTCCAGGGAGTGAGTTAAATAAGTTAAATGTTAAATAAGTTAAATTAGTTAAATAAGAATCGAAGGCATGGTAACGGTGAGAAATAACCAGATCTGGGATAAACCTTGGATTGGCGGTTGAGTATACACGGTGGGAGTTCAGGAGAAAGGTCAGAGCTGTAGATAGAGATTTGGAAGAAAACCAGGAAAATCTGATGTCATAAAAGCCAAAAAAGCGTATTTCTGAAGGGGAGCAGAGGTCCGATGTCAGATGGCATTGAGGGTGGCACAAGCCGAGGGCAGAGGTGGGGCCGCTGGGCCTGACGGGACACGGGTGATGATGAGGGTCCTCTCAGTGGAGTGAGGGGGAGGGAAGGCTAATGGGGTGGGGAGCGTGGGGAGTGCGGAAGTGGCCGCGGTGCTTCCCGAGCCCTCTGTGGCATCAGCAGCCCCAGATGCAAACCCTCCACCGGTTTTCGAGGGGGCGGTCTGCTCCCTGATGAGTCGCCCCTCTGACTTCAGCAGCTCTGTTCCACGGCAAGAACCGTGTTGTGTTCGTTTTGGACCCCCATTTGCTGGCCCTGGGGGCCTTTAATTTACGTTCATTCAATGAGCAAATGAGTATTTATTTCTGTCTACCTCAGAGCTCTAGAGAATTCTGGGGGCATTTGTTAATTCATGCGTCTGTCCATACAGGCTGACGAGAATCAGGTGAACTCTGAAAGGCTGTCTCTTTTTTCCTTTGGGGATTCTACTCTGGGTCTCTTCTTCTCAAACCTGTGAAGTCATAACCATTCTGCATAACTTCAAGAGTAACCCATGACCAAAAATTACTTAAGGACCTTGTGTGTACGCTTCTCCCCGAAACCCCACCTGCTGCAGGTAGGTTTCTGCCCCAGGACGGGGTAGGAGCTGATGAGAGCACGAGCAAGGATGGCGCAGGAGGAGTCGATAGGATGGTGGGTGAGACGCACTAGGAGGAGAACCCTCAGGACTGGGGTACGCTAGCATGTTGGGGAAGGCGGGGGAGTAGGAGGGGTCAGGAAATATCTCTTTTTTAATCAGATGCCTGGCTACTGGCTTAGTGATTGAGGATAGGAAAATAGCCGGGGAAGCTTCTGGACCTGGGGAAGAATACATGTGACAAGGATGTTAAATCATACTCACGTTGAGTTCGAGGGACCCGAGGGTGCCCGGGAGTTGGGAGATATTTGGATATGCGGGACCGAGTTGAGGCTGGATGGAGATTTGGAATTGATTGACCTACCAGCCATTATCAACACAAAGGAGAGACGGTACCGCCTCTCAGCACGTCTGGGTGGAAGGGGAACAGAAGGGGCAGGGAGGGCTGCTGGGGGAGCTCAGCATTTGAAAGCGGGCAAGACGGCAGAAAGGTTCCAGAAATGAGGCTGAAGCAGAGCAGGTTAGGGAAAAGTAGATAGGTGGATCGTCGAGTTGAGTGGGGGAAGAGTTCCAGGACGGGAAGGGTGGACAGCGCCAGCATTGCCTGGGGTGGGTCAACGAGCGACATCGGTGACCCTGGAGAGGGTGACAGGGTGGGGGGAAGGCAGGAGCCAGATGGCTGTGCAGACATGCTTACTGAGTGTGCACCCCAGAGCCGGCAACGCCAAGGTGAGGCAGACAGACAGGACCGTCCGTCCTTGGTGGGGACACCCGTCGGCATTTAGCTCTCAGTGGGGGCGGAGTCACGGAGAACTGCGCGCTGAAGCTGCTGCAAGAGAGGGTTTGCCCAGCGACGCCAATGAAGACGTGCAGGGGAGGGTCCCAGAGCCCTGGGCAGGGAGGCCTCAGCCTCAGGGGAAAGAGGGGGAGGTCCCTCAGTCCAAAAAGAAGGAGGGAATTCGGGAGGGGCTCTAGATGGGCATCTCCCTAAGAATAAGAAGGCCAGCCGAGTGGGTGTGGGGAGAGCTCTGAGGGTCGCCTTGCGGTTTGAAGCCACATCATAGGATTGGAGTGGCAGGAGAAGGAACCGGTAGGCAGCAGTGGCTAGTGGGCTCCTTAGTGGGGCCCCGGAACAGGCGGCACCTACTCAAGGACACCTGGCAGATGGCTCTCGTGTCTCTCCCCGACCTGGACCCCCATGTCCGGCAGGTGGCACCTGCAGACCCCAATGGCAGACCCTTCTCCTGGCCGCTCGTGAAGCAAAAGCAGGGCGGGGCCACCCCAGCTGCTCAGCCCTCTGTTCCCTCTGCCTCACCTCTGGCTCCTCTGTCCCCATCCACTACGCTGGCCACACTGACCTCCTCCCCTGCTCACCCGGCTGTCTTCGCCCTAACTCTCACCTCCCGAGTCCTGGCTCCGCTGTCCTCCATGGCCCGCCCCGATGATCCCATTTACAAGTTCAACCCTCACCGACCAGCACCCCCAGCCCTCTTCCCTGCCCTGCGGGCCGTGTCTGTGTCACATCCTTATCACCACCAAACCTCCTATGTTACAAAATTTGCCGTGTATACATGTCAGGCTGAACCAGAAGTCCCCAAAGGGCGGAAAATTGAACTTGTATGGTTCCCCGATGCATCCGAAACGCCTCGACTTGCTCCTGGCAAGTATAGGCACTCGATAGAAACCTGTTGCATGAAATCGAGAATGGAAGGTAAAGACCCTCCAGCAAAGCGCTTTCCATCGTGTCTGTCAACCCTGCCCTGAACATAAGGGCATTTATTTTCAATAATTTGCTGGCGAGAGGAGAGGCAGAAGGAATATGGATTGTCACCCGTGTGTCAGCCACTCGGTGATCATTAGTTCACTTGACTCTAACGTCAAGCCCAGGCACAGAGAGGAATATTCCCCGAGCAAATTTATGGACGGCTGTGAGTCTTCCGAGGTCACGCTCCGGAGCCGGGTTCGAACCTGCGTCTCTCAAACACAGACCCCGCTCTCCGTGCGCCAGGCCACGAGGCATTCCGGACCACGGTGAAGCCGTCCACGGTCTCAAAAGTTGCCCGCCGGCTCCAGCTGTTCGGTAGGACCTATTTATGGCAGTCCTTTAAACACACACACAGAGGACGTGCGGGTTCCTGACGGCCCTCAACGCAGCCCAGCCCGCAGCGAAGAACCCGCTTCCTCGGCGGATCGCGCCTGTAATCACAGCTCGTGCAAGTGGGCGCTTGGTCGCGTGGCGGCCCCGCCCCCTCCTGGTCACGTGGCGGCCCCGCCCCTCCTGCTCTCTCTCTAATTAAATTCGCAGCAGCCTCTGGGCTTCGGTGCTGGCCAAGAACGGAGAGATGTGGCTCTTGCTGGAAACGGGCCCCCTTCGCGTTCCCACATGCTCCCCGGGGCCGGGCCCGCACGCCAGCGGTCTCCAGAATGCCCACCGGCTGGCTGGTCTCAGCCCGGCTCAGATCCCCGGGAAACGTGAAAGCAGTCACAGGCTCACGGGAGCCTGAACCAGGCCCTTCCATCCGCCTCCCTAGCTGTGCAGCTGGTGTAGACTATTCTATGGTAGAGGCGCTTCTAGCCGTGCCTGGGCTCGGGGCCCTGCCCCTCTTAGAGCCGCCTCATTGTGAAAATAGTTCCCAAGGAACTGGCGCAGGGGCTGTACCCTTTAGGTGGGGCAGTCGCTTTGCAGCAGGGGTAGGGAAGAGGGGTTCCCAGGGTTTGGACCCACGACCAATGGGACCAGCATCGATGAGGCCTGTAAGACAGGGGCTTCCCTGACCCCTCTGGGCTGGGCACAAGATTGCATCTACAAATATCGGGCACTGGTCACACACAGGCTGAGACATTGGTAGCTATCGTTTCATCTAGCCTCATGACAGTTTTATGAAGAGGGTAATATTCCTGTGCCCGCTTTACAGAGGAGGAAACGGAGGCACAGGGAGACTCAGTAACTTGCCCAAGGTCACACAGCTAATAAGGGGCAAAGCTAGCATCCGAGCCCGGGTCTCTCCAAGTCTGGGATCCGAGCCCAAGAGGTTTGGCTCTGGAGTCCCCTTGCAGCCTCGAGCCTGGATCCTCTCTCTGGAGGCCAGCATCTCCACCAATCATCTATCTGGCACATTTGCTGAGCACCAGCTGTGACTAGGTGCCAGCACCATACTGTGCCCCACGCGCCCCTTTTCTGCATGGTCCTTCTGGAGCTGTAGACAAGCAGACACCAACAGCATCTGGGGACTGAGCACGGCATCGCGTGTGCTGGGCCCCTCCACCCTGGCCCGGTAGTCCTCACATCTATTGCCCATGTGCCCAGAACTGTGCTCAGCCCTTCTGACGTATGCGGTGTTGGAATATGGCACTGATTCTATCCAGTTTCCCAATTCACGTGTGATTTCGACACTTTGGTGAAACAGGCGTGTTCAATGTTTGGCAATAATTGGAGATCCATGCACGATTTCTCGTATTTCTGTTATAAAATATTCCGAACCCTCAGAAAAGGACAGAGAATAATATAACGCAGTTTCTCCCCTGAACTACTAGTAGGTTGTGAAGTCAGTCAATGCATTTGGAACAGATCAGACTCGAATAGGGTAGCATGGAAACACTCAGCTCTGGCACATACGGGAACAGCCATGAGGATGAATGTCCTTCCTGAACATTGTTCCAGGTCTCTGTGGGCGCGTGCATGTGTTCTGAGCTATAAAATGTCTTTCTGACTGTAGGTCATGGTCAAAAATACTTGGAAGTCATCGATAGAATGACTACCTATTGTATTCACTCTTCATTTTTAGCAGATATTAGTATTTTGCCATAGTTGCTTCAGATCTTTTTCTAAGAAATACACGTTATAGATAGAATTAAACTGATGCTCCCCTCCCCTCAACCTCTCCGGAGCCAGTGGACGCGGCTTAGATTAGTTAGTCTAGCCTCTCCTGCATGAGCCCACCCTCGTCGGCTGAAAGAATGTCTCGGACAGGAAAGGTTGCTTCCTGGTCATACCCACACCTCGAATTCTAATCACGGTCCTGTATGTTTGGAAAGGTTTAGAAAAACAATTTAAACAGGCCAGGGGTCTTGATAAGCATATCGCGCTGTTGGCATAAGAGCCTAGAAATAGGTAAACATCCATCATAGGACCGAGCAAGGGCCCTGGGGTCAGGGCCTCACACTTGAGAGCCACATGTCTTACTTTCTGCTGCCCCTTGTCTTCAGAAATGAGGAAACTGAGTCCTGAGGGAGGTAGATGGCCCTCCCAGATTGCCCCAATGCAGAGAGCAGGAATGTTGGGACAGGGAAGGGAGGAAGGAAGAAGAGGGGGAGGAAGAAAGAAGGGAGGAAGGAGGGAGGGGAGAGAGAGAGAGGGAAAGCAAGCAAGCAAGCTAGCTCCCTGTGGACACATCCCCAGAGAACCGAGAGCCTTCCCTGACCACTCTAGGAAAACTAGCCCCCACCCGATCCCTATCAGCCAGCTCTGTTTCTCTTCGTAGCACGGGTACCCTGGTAAACTGTACAATTATTTGCTTCCTTCCCACCTCCGCCCACCAGAACGTGAGGCCCCTGAGAGCAGGGAGCTCCGCCAGCCTGCGCCCGGCTCCTTCCCAGGCCCGGCACGCAGCTGGCCGCAGGTGGAGAGGGCGCCCATCAGGGTAAACGTGTGCAGGAAGCATTGGTCTGGTGCTGGCTCGAGTAGGTGGATGAAACCGGAGTTAGCTCTCCCGATGAAACCAGACAACAGGCCAGCTGAGGGGGCGAAGGGATCAAGCACGGGGTGACCTGCTCCAGCTTGCCATAATGGCTCGCATTTATTGAGCACTTACTGAGTACCAGGCCCCACTTCGAGTACTTGGCGCGTGTTAACCCTTTTGGTCCTCACCGCGACCCCGCATGGAGCGCGCTGTGTCTGTTTTCAGGCAGGGAGAGGCGGGCACGGAGGGCCACGTCACCTGCTGAAGGTCACGCAGCTAGGACGCGTGGAGTGGGGATTCGAACCTGGGCAGCCTGGCTCTGGCGTCCCTGTGTGACGCACCCCGTCCCACCGATTCCCAGGGAGAGACTTCTAGAACAAGGGTGTGACTCCAGCCCTTCAGAATCTGACTGGGCATTTCCATGTCTTCTTTCAAAGCAATTTGAGGAAAGTCAAGGGCGGACCAGTAGCAAAACAGCATTTTACCAGGCGCTGCAGAATTCGCTGGGCGGTGAGGATGCGGACGCTGGCGTCCGGGCGGCGGCCACGTGGTACTACTCCCTGGAACACTCCACCGACGACTACGCCTCCTTCTCCCGGGCCCTGGAGAATGCCACCCGGTGAGCGGGAGAGGGCGCGGGTCACGGATGCGCCCCGGAGTGTGCTGGGAAGGGACGGCTTGAAGGGTTTTGAGACCCCCTGCCCGGTGTGGTCTCCCCACCCGGGAGCCTGTGGTTTCCAATCACAGAGTCACTAGCTCAGAATAAAGCATGGTCCCTCCCACTGGGATCCCAGGGACCAGAAAGGCTTTAATTTTCCCTCTCCTGGAGAGCTGTTTCCAGCCGTGCAGCCAAAAGCTATTCCTAGAGGCCCAGCCCCAGACTGGACCCTCAGAGCGCGCAGATGGCCAGGGTCTGGACCCTGTGAGGCTCATCACCCAGTCTGGCTCAGATCCGGGTTGTTGAGAAAGCTTGGGGCCGAAGCTCGGAAACCTACATTCTTGCACCAACTTCGCCTTTAACTGGCCTGGAAGACATCTGTGCCCAGGGAGGGAAGAACTGAAGTGAGAGGGAGGGCAGGTAACCAAGGAAGGCTTCACTGAGGAGGCAGACTCCAGTTCCCTCTCCGCTCAGGCCCTCATTGCCTCCCGCCAGGCTCGGGCGGTGGCCTCCCTTCCTCTCCTGGGCAGCACCCCTCCGCCTGTTTGCCGGGGTGTGACTCTTTCCCGTAGGTCTGATTCCAGCCCGGGCCTGCTCGCCGCCCCCCTTCTTCATGAGATGGAGCCTGGCTGCCTCGCGCGCCCTGCCAGACCCCCGAGGCTGGCCCCTCCCCACCTTCGAGCCTTTCCTAGAAACCTCCAACTGCCCTCCAGACTCAACATAGGAGCTCATCTCCACAGCCAGAAAACGGGCAGACAGACCCTCTGAACGAGAGACTTTCATGGCTCTCACCAGCCGCGGTTGTTACAAAATCCCTACGACGTGGACGCATGGGCCCCATTTCCCAGATGAGGAGAGGGAAGATCAAGGAGATGTGGGGGCCGCTGACTGGCACTCAGAACCTGGTGGGTTCCAGGCCGCCTGAGCTCTGTCTGGTTCTGACCGGGCCTGGCACCTCTTACACACGCAGCCTGAGCACCAGCCCACGCACGACCCCTCCGCTGCATGCTGGTGCTTCTGGAACGTGTCCCCATCACCCCCAGAGGGGGAACAAATGTGCAGCTTTGGGAATCTAGAACGGCGTTCTCAGCCTCCTCGCTGTGACATTGCGGGTGGATAATTCCTTGCAGAGGGGTCCGTCCCAGATGTTGTAGGATGTTTAGCAGCCTCCCTGGCCCCTGCCCGCTAGATGCCAGTGAGAACCTTTTCATCTCCAGCTGTGACAACCAGAAATGTCCCCCAAACATTGTCAGATGTCCCCTGGGGGGTGGGGTGTCCCCAGCTGAGAGCCACTGGTCTAAAGGCATCATATGCATGAAATATCTTTGAGGATATTTCTTTTGCCTTCTCTCCATGTGCCATCATTTTGTGTTCTGCTCATACATACATACAACAACATGGTATGTTGTATTTATTTTACTCTAGAGTGTTTTATTCCCAAGTCTCCAAAACTGATGTGCTGGCAAGACTTTTGCCCCACGGGTTCCTTGCATGACCTTGGGTGACCTTGCCGCCCATACACCCAGCGGTGGGGCCAGCTGCGGCGAGACTCACGCTAGGCAGTGCGAGGACAGGGCGTGTTCTCTGCAGGCCCCGCGCGGAGGCACCTGGCGGTCTAGAGGACCCTGGCCCAGGAGAAGCGTCTCCCCAACGCGGTTGTCGATAGAATGACGCATAACTAAACTCCCTCCTCTGTCCTCATTTGACCAGGGACTACTTTATCACCTGCCCCGTCATCGACATGGCCAGCCACTGGGCGAGGAGGGCCCGAGGAAACGTCTTTATGTACCACGCTCCTGAAAGCTATGGCCACAGCAGGTAAGGTGGCCGCATGGCCACCACGTGGCCACACCGGGCGTTCGCAAGTGAAGGGGGTCTGGTGGGGCTCCGTGTCGATTCTGTGACCTTCAGGGAAGCCGAGGACAGACGGCAGGACTGAGGTTCAAGTCCTGACTCAGTAACATCAGACTTGTCATTTCGCGTCTGAAAAATGGGTATAATAGTAATCGCCACTTTCTCTCAAGGTATTGTTCGGAAGGGTGAGCCAAATAGCAAAACAGAGGAGGCACTTTGGAATTCCAGTGTTAGCTCTTAATGGATTGACCTGGCTTGGGCGGGGGGAGGCTTCTTTATTAATCCTACATATTTACACTGCCAAAACCTGAGCACTTAGCTTCGCTTAAGGAAATGGCTGTCCAAAGTATAAAAAGCTACTGTGTGTGTGTGTGTGTGTGTGTGTGCTTTTGCAACAAAAGGAAAGTTCCGTTTACCTCTAATCTCTATACCATCACTACTTCTAAAATGTGTTCAATATACTTTATGATAAAAGTCTGCTGTAAAAACATAATCACAATGGAAACAAGAAATAATAAGTAAGTGAAAGAAAGCCCATGAGAAGCGAAGGGTCAAACAACGGGCACAGAGTGTAGCTCTGCATGTTCCAGAAGCCAAGGAGAAGATTCAGAAATAAAGGACAGTGGGAGCAGAGAGGCTGGGCAGCAGAGGACACATCTGACGTCTGCCCGATGGAGACCCGTGCCAGGAGGCTAGCAGGCACATGGATGCCCAGGGCGTTGGAAGAGGACTGTGGGGTCGCGTGTTCTACTTCGACATGACCTTGCAGTCCTGAGGCATTCACCCGTGTCAGAAAACCCCAGGCCCCTTCCCAGCTGGGTCAGCGGCTTCCCACGTTATCCACTGTGATTGCCATAAATCATGTCCGATGACCCACTTCACGTTGGAGTTTCCTGGGGAAGAGCTCATGCCCCGCCAAGGGCAGAAGACGATGTACCGTCCTCAGGGTCAGCCCTCTGGGTCAAGCATTCTCAGATAACAGAGGGTCAGGGTTCAGGGAGATGGGGCATAAGGACGCAAACTTTACAGTGGGAGGTCCAGCCCCACCGCTGGCCAGCTGTGCAAAGCTGGGCAGCCTCCTTTGCCTCTCTGATCCTCAGTATCCTCATCTACTAAATGAGGCTAATGGTTTCCCCTTGAAGGCTTGGCATTAATAATATCTGGCACAGAAATTATTCTTTCACCTGTGTTTCTTCGCAGTGACATCAAGGGAACTCTTACAAACAGCTAACTTCTCATTATAATTGGCAACATCCCTGTAATGGGCTGAATATGGCCGCCGAAAGATTCCAGGTCCCAACCTTATAAAGAAAAGGGGGTTTTGCAGATGTGATTAGGTTAAAGACTTTGACCTGGGAAAATTATCCTGCATTATCCTGGTGGACTCTAAATGCAATCACAAGGGTTTCTACGAGAGAGGCCAGGGAAGGTACATAGAATTGGGGGAGGCATTGTGACCAGGGAGGTAGAAATTGGAGTGGTGCACCCGTGAGCCGAGAAGCAGCAGCCAAAGAATCCACCCAATTCCACCAGATTCCAGGCAAAAATCCACAAGAGCTCCAGGG
>JAPYYM010003270.1:0-11347 GCA_028534135.1 Potos flavus
TGGCGAGACACTGTGGCTGTGAACGGGGAGGGCGAGAGGAGAAAGGGCCACATTTCGCAAAACGGGGTGTGTGTGGGGGTGTGTGTCTGTTTGTGTGCGCGTCTGCAGTTAAAGACGGCAGAGACTGGAGGGTGTTTACAAGCCGGGAGGCTGGAGATGTTGAGCGAGGGCGTAATTGATTAATTGAATAAGGAGAACACGGTCTCCCTCCTCTGTGGGTTCCTGGTCTGGTGGGGAGACGAGGATTCGAACCGACACCTCCGCTCATGGGAGACGTGCTGTAATTGAATCACGGCATCCAGCAGCCGTCTGGGGCATAGTAGGCACTCTGTGATTCCCCTCCCGGCGCCCAGACACCTGGCCACAGGCAGAGAAAGCCCCTTTGCGGCCCAGGCCCCAGAAAGCATTTGACAACTGTCCCTAAAGGCAGAGCACGTGCGTTCATTGCGCTTTTAACTTTCAAAGTGCTTTTATATTGATTTTATTTATTCCTCAGGACCCAGCATTTGTCACGTTCTGCTTTAGACACCAGTGAGGTGCTTCATGCAGCGGGAGGTAGAGGGAGAAGGCTCTGGAGGCCGCAGCGCCCGTCTGATTCTCCTCTGTGCCCCGGCCACGTAGTAAGGGCCCGGAGAATGTTTGTTGAGTGAATGCACGAGGCTGGATTGATGGGGGGATGTTAGTGGACAGGTAGAGGGATGCATGGATGGATAGATAGATGGAGGGATGGCACCATATGTTGGAGCGGAAAGCTCTGTCTCTCATCATGTGGGTAAACTGAGGCCTCGTGACCAGGACTGTGTGTGGCATGGTGCCAATATTTGGCGGCATTAATGCTTGTCTTGTGACAGGATGACTGTTCCATTTCAGCCAGGAGTCGGCCATCGAGGGTCCCCAGAGTCACGGCATCCTTCCTCCTCCTCACTCCCTCTGAGAAAGGCGGTAGGGCTGGCTTTGGGCTCGGTGACCACTGTCCAAGAACCTGTTGACTCTGGAACCCTCTGGGAGGCCCCAGGAACCCTCCCCATTCCCGGGGAGGGCACTCAGGGTTTCACGGCACAAGGGGGGCTGCCCAGCTCCCGTCACTGCCCGCAGGCCTGTCTCGCAAAGGCCAATGCTTCATCCTTGCCGCCAACATCTGTCCATGAGCAGGACCCACCCGAACTCTCATGCTTTCTGACCTCGGTGGCCTGGCTCAGGCTGGGCTTCATTCAGAATGTCCCCCCTGTGCCCACCCTGCGTGCCCGTCCCACACTGAGGCCACCTTCTCCAGGAGCCCCTCCTTCCATGGACACCGGCCGGGCTCCTCGACCCCTCTACTCACCCCGAGGGCTCCTGCCAAGGCTGGCAGCTGCTTGGCTGCTTAGGTCCAACACCACGCCAGCTCCCCACGGCCTGGAAGCTTCTGGAGGTACGGTGGGGGGAGGGGCTGCATCTCGTCCTTGCCCACACCTTTGTGGCGCCCAGGGTCGTGAGGTCTGGTCTTGCACTTGGCGCTGTGGAGGGGGCCTGGCGTAGCTACAGGTGGCTGTCCTGCCAGGCAACACCCTCCAGCTGGGCGGCGGGCAGGACGTGGGCAGGGATTCCCGGAAGAGGGGCTGCTCCGGCTTCCCCGCCGTCGGGGCGCCTCTCTCCGCGGCTCCCTCAGCCTGCACATCTCTGTCCCCGGGATTTTTAACTTGGCCCAGCTTTTAATAAATCCCCCGTGTGTGGGGAGCAGTAAACAATGATTTGAGAACTTGTCTAATTAAAACACGGCTCTGAGGCTGCGGAGAGAAGGCTGTGTGCCTGGTCCCATCCCAAGGAGGGCCCTTCCCTCCCGGGCCGCCTCCGCAAATGCAGGCCCGCACTGCTTCTGGGCCCCGGGACTGGTCAGGAGGTCCAGGATACCTGGAGGGGCTGCTGGAGGAGGCCCATTCCACCAGCACCTCCCGGTAGCCTCACCCCATCTCGGACCCTGCCACCTCCTCCAGGCAGCCCCCTCACAGATGCGCTCTTCATAGCTCTCTTTTCTGGGCACCCTGCTGCCTGCCAGGTGCTCAGTTCCCGACCTCTCTCTCCCCCCTGCAGTCCACTCTTTCCTCTCAGAACGCAGCTCCTCTCGGTGGCCCCCACACACCCCCACGAACCCCCCCAGTGGACTTGTCCGTGCCGCCCTGCTCCCCACAGAACACAGAAAGGAGTCCTTTCTTCTCCTGTTCTCCGTCCTCCCCCTCTAATGGCTTCAAGCCTCCGCCCAAAGCCCCAGGCTCCAAACAGTCCCTTCTGGGCCTCCTGGTCTCAGAGCCCCTGGCCCTTTGCCGCTCCTCATCCTGCCACAGAGCTGGACGCTCAGGGACAGGAGGTTCCCCGGTCACTGGGGCGTGCTCCCTGAAGACAAAAATCCTTCTCCTCTCGGTGGGAGTTTGTGGGGGAAGGAGCCCCTGTAAATTGTAGTCTGTCCCACAGAGGCAGAAAGTAGGTGCTCAATAAATGTCAGGGAACCCCCCGTGCCCCCCGCCCACAAAAGAGGTGAGGCAGTCCCTTCTCCTCGGGCAGCGCTGGTTTTTCAGGAAAACAGAGGAGGTGATCACCCACCATAGGTGACCTCAGGGACGCCCCTAACCCTGAAACTGATGCCCCCCGCCCGCGGACTGACGCCCACATCAAGCTTTACTTCCCCAGTTAGCAGAAAGGAAGCTGGAACCCCATCCGACGCACCACGGCCCACCTGGTGCTTTTTGAATGCATGTCTGGAACCCCGCTGGACCTCAGTGTCCGCATCTGTCAGATGGGGCTGAGGGGCTAAGGACCCCTGCTCCGAGTGGCCCCCCTCGGGCTCCGGCGAGGCTGCGGGGCTGAGTCGGGAGGCAGAGTCCGGAAGCCAGGACTTGCTTATCACCACTCCCACTAATTGCTGTTATTACAATAATGAGGAATGTGCCCCCTGACCTTTGGGGTAATGGAGCCTCTCCCCAAGGGAGGTGGGGGAAACTCCCTGCTAGTGCCCCCCACTCCTCCAAGCCAGGGCACCTGCTTGGGGGAGGCCAGGCGATGACGGGCCCGTGGGCCAGCCCGGGGACACCCCGGAGCCCCGATGGTCATGGAGCTTCCCCATTTCTGCACGCCGCTTCGTTCTGCCCGCCATCAGGAACACGCTCTCCAAAGTGCTTGGCCACGTTCCCAGGTTCCACATCTGCCTGCCTCCTCCCCAGCCCCCCGTCGCTCGTCAAGACAGAAGCTGGCAGGGAGGGGTTTGCAAACATGAATCGTGGCATTTATTCATATGTTCCCTGGCCCCGACTTTGTAAAAACATCTGCGGTGACTCTTCCTCGAGAGAAGGGAGGCTCTGGTTCCCTCTCTGAGCCGTGCGGGGACAGCAGCAGAACTGAGCGCTGGGAAGCACTCCGTGTAATCAGGGCGGGCACAGGGCTCGGGGGCCCCGGGGGGGGGGGGGCACCGTTACCAACTCATTAGCAAATCTGAGGACCAAGACTGCAGAGCAAGTGAGGAGGTCCCAGCAAGGCAGCCCCCCCCCAGGCTGCTGCGGTCCTTCACGGGGGTCCCCGCAGCCCCGGGGAAAGGGGGCCACAGGTGGGGGATAGGCGGCCCATGGCGGAGCCCATGGCTGGTGGGAAGTAGGCCTGGGCAGATGTGTGCCTTCTGAACCAGAGCAGGCTGGCCCGTCACTGTCCCCACAGCCGAGGCCTGTGTCCCCCCCCCCAAAGACCATCAGGACCCCGGCGCCCACTCCCCTCCTGCATCCGTGTTCCGGCCCCTTTGCCGCGCCTCTAGCCCTCCCTGTCAGCCCAAGGCAAGCCAGGCTGGCAGCGAGGGCCCCCGCTCCCCTCCCAGATCCCTCCCAGGGCCAGCCAGCCTTCCTGTCCTGATGCCATCGCCGTGCTGACCACTGGCCGCTCTCCGCTTCCCACGCGCCCGTGAGGTCCCACCGTCGGGCCTCAGTTTGTGCTGTCCCCTCCACCTGAGGACCCCTCCTCCAGCCCAGCACTTGTCAAAACCCAAGTCCATCCTGCAAGGGTCGGTCTGAGCTGGATGAAACACAAAGGCCAGGCTGTCCCTTTATCCATGGGCCTCCAAGGGCAGGGGGCAGGGGGTGCCCAGCATGTTCACCAGCAAAGTGGAATTGGGGGCCAAGCCTGGATCTTCTCCCAGGGGCCTCCAGGGGCCGAACTGGGACCTCTTGTCCAGATTCCAGCCAGGCGAGTCTGCCCTCGGCGCGGCCCAGGGAAGTGAGCTCCCTGTTGTTGGGGGAAGCTGGGATTGCGGAAAGGGAAGGGGATCATACAGAAGAGCCCGGACAGACCAGCATGTGGGGCCTGGGCAAGCTGCTAACTCTCCTCTGAGCCTCAGAGTCCTGCCCTGCAAGGTGGAAATGACATCAGGACCAGCCTTGAAGTCCACTTGGCCCGGAGTGCCCAGAGCAGGAGGACCGGGAGGGCCCGTCTGCCCCAAAGCCCCAGCATGGCACGGCCCGGAGCTGGACGGGAAGCCCTCTCCCACTCGCCGATCTGCCAGAGTGCCAAGGTAGCCCAGGCAAGGCCTGAGAGCCTTTCTTTGGAAGGCTTCCCATGGGAGGTGACCTTGGGGATGGGCCTTGAAGGGTACAAATGAGTTTGCCAAATGCAGGGGAGGGGGAGGCCTTCCCAGCAGCGCAACAAGCTCGAGCCAAGGAAGGCCAGGGCGCCAACGTGCCTGGCTATTTTGGGAGCCTTGTCAGAGACCGGTGGAGTGAGGGGGGCAGCTGTCCCTGAGGCTGAAGGTCGGAGGGGCTGCCCAGTCAGGGTCCCGAATGCCAGGCCGCTGGGCAGGCCCTGAGAAGGCGAAGGGGGTAGCCGCAGACAGGCCCTGAGAAGGCGAAGAACAAGGTCAGAGCCTTAAAAAGTTCCAGCGACCCCTGTGGGAGTGGAGACAGCGGACACAGCCATGAGGCCGCCGCTGGGCCCCGAGGGGAGGCGGGGAGAGCAGAGGGGGACCGGGCCTGGGACCCGGAGGAGGGGCTGCCCAGAGTAGAAACCGAGGTGATTTCTCAGCCCCTGGCCCCCCTCGCATGCCCTTCCTCTCGCTCCCCTGCAGGCGCTCACGCCCACAGCCCTGCTTTCCCTCTAAGAAAGGGGAAAAAACAGGGCCGGCCGGGGAAGGTCTGCGTTTGGCTAAGGTTCAAGCATGGCTGGAGGAATCCAGGAGGAGGTAAAGGCCTGGAAGTTTCCAGAAGGCCTGACTCTCCTCCCTCCACGTCTAGCTGGCCCCCGCCCCCGCCCCCCGCGGCCCCCGAAGGGCAGGACAACTGCCCCGCCTGCCACGACCGCTCTGGGCGGGCCCGCGGCGCCCCCTGCCGGCGCCCACGTGCAGGAAGCGGGGCGGGAGCCGAGGCGGGCGCGGGGCGGGCGCGGGGCGGGCGCGGGGCGGGCGCGGGGCGGGCGCGGGGCGGGCGCGGGGCGGGCGCGGGGCGGGCGCGGGGCGGGCGCGGGGCTGGGCGTCCCTTGTTCCTCCGGGGCGGTCCGTGCGTCTCATGAAGGAATGGTACGTGTGGCGAAAAGATAAGAGGGGAGCCGTTATTAATGAAAACAGGTGAAGGGAAGATATTCATTATAGTTTTCAGCCTAATGAAGCCTGTTGAAGGCTCTCTCCGGAGTGATAAATCCCCTCGATCGCGCTCTCCCAGCCGTGGACCCACGAGTATGTCATAACTCATGTCACGGGAAGAACACCGCTTCTCCCGAACTTTCTCAATGCCGCCCGCGCGCGGGAGGACAGGGAGCGTGGCTGATAACAAATTTCGGAAACACAGAATTTCACACCTCATTGCGCGGGCATTAAAATGACAATACGTTGGATCCTTTCCTCCCACTAGCCCGGCCCCAGCTCCTCCCGGCAAGGGGCAGCCCCTTTGGGCCTTGCAGACCTCCAGGGCGGGGCCGGGTGGGGGGCTGGATGCGGCCCAGGGCTGGGCGGGCCCGGCCAGCGGTGACCCCGCGGCTCCAGAGGGGGGACAATGACAACAGAGGTCTCCAAACACGGGGTCTGCAACCTTATGCCGCGGGAAGGCGGCCCGGGGCCCCGACGTCCGTTCCCAGCAAAGCTCAGCCGGGTGGCTGGATGTTCTCACCGCCCTTGGGAGCGAGCACGGACAGCTGCGTCAGGCAAAATCCAGACTGCAGGGCCGGGCCCATAAAACTTCCCATCGCGCCGCTGCGAAACCCGGCCAAAGGGCTCCCCTGGTGTCATGACGGCCCGAGGCCCGGCCACCCCGGCTGGAGGGGCGCGCAGGAGGGGAGCACCCGGATGTGTGGGAGGGCGGAGAGCCGGAGAAGTCAGAGGCCACAGGATCCTGTGGGGCAGGGAGGGAGGGGGAAGGAGGGAGAGAAGAGGCCCCCGCCTGGCCTGGGATCCACCCTGCCCACCCCCAAAGTGTTCAGGGCCTCCCCACCTTCATCCACCCCCCCCAGGGGACGCACGTCCCAGATCTTTGGGCTTCTCTGCACCAAAGTGAGCATATTTCTCACCTAGTTCTGTTCCCAACACACTAGGATTTGGGGTTCGCAAAGGTCATCTTATGCCCCTTCCGGGCCACCCTGACTAGAACGAGGACAGAAACTTTTGCAGGCCTCCCCAGGCCCAGCCCCGTGGCTCTCGGGTCCTCAGCAGCCGCTGGCAGGGACGACAGACATTCCATTCCGGGAAGGAGCCGGCCGGGAGGGGTAAGAGGCAGGACAGGGACAGTCGTGAGCCTAGGGCAGGTGGAGCCACCCAGAGGCCTTGGCCAGTAACTGACGCCCACTCGCACCTCCCGGAGGCTCCGGACCAGGCCACCAGGTGAGGGCAGAGAAGGGAGCCCAGCCTGGGCCCGGCCAGTGGCATTCCGGACTCCGGCACCCTCGGCCTCGTCCCAGGGCCTGCCCGGTGTGCGCTCGGTGCCCCCGGGGGCAGCGTGGACGGCGGGCGTCACCTCTGGTTCTTGTCTTGCCACTCTGGACTGAGGGTCCCGGGGGAACAGGGAGGACCAATCCAGATGCTTCCTCTCTCCCCGTTGGACACCAACGAGGACAAGACAGGGCTCCTCGAGCAGGAGGACTTGGGGGAGGAGGGCATCTGCAAGGAGGCTCGTGTTGGGTGGGCTTTGAGGACCGGGCGGGACGTGTAGAAATAGGAGCGGCCGGATTATTTCTTTCTCAAGGCGATCCATGCTGTTTAAAGACAATTCGGGAGAGGTGCGAAAATCAGAGGAAAAGCAAGTCATCCGGAATTCCTCTACACAGACGACATCCACAAGACATTTCCTTCCAGTCTTTTTTTCTGTCCATTTTTCTTGGGTTTTGCTTTGCCTGCCAGGGATGTGACGTCATCTGTGATCTTGCTTCTCCACAGTTCTCGTGCAGAAATGTTTCCCTCTGTTTATATAAATGGAACAGAGACCCAGTATCCACGGCTACCGGCTAGCAGAGGCCGTGCGGGCACCGCGGTCACAGCCGGTCGGGGCCATTTCTCACGCAGGGCGTCCCGGGGGGAGGGCGGCACTACTAACTAGCAGGAGGGCACCATCCCGTCCCCACCTTGTCGAACAGTATTCTCCTGTTTCAGATGGATTCCTTTCCGTTGTTTTTCTTCTCTTTTCTTTTTAAAGATTTTATTTATGTATTTATTTGAGAGAGAGAGAGAGAGCGCGCGCATGAGCAGGGGGAGGGGGAGAGAGAGAGGGAGAAGCAGGCTCTCCGTGGAGCAGGGAGCCCAATGCGGTGCTCGATCCCAGGACCCCGGGATCATGACCTGAGCTGAAGGCAGAGGCTTTAACCCACTGAGCCACCCAGGCGCCCCTGATAGAAATCTTTTAAGGAGAAACCAAGGAAGGCTGCTTTGGGGAGGGGGGCTGCTACAAGTCCTATGTATTTATTTTAGAAAATTTAGAGAGACAAGTATAAAGAGAAAAATGCAAGTCACCAGTGACCTCGTGGGTAGGAATATATGCCTGACCCCAATGTGAGTGTGTGTGTGTGTGTGTGAGTGCGTGTGAGTGTGTGAGAGTGAGAGTGTGTGAGTGTGTGAGTGAGTGTGTGAGAGTGTGTGAGTGAGTGTGTGAGTGAGTGTGTGAGTGTGTGGGAGTGAGTGTGAGTGTGTGAGTGAGTGTGTGAGTGAGAGTAAGTGTGTGAGTGAGAGTGTGTGTGAGTGAGAGTGTGTGTGAGTGTCTGAGAGTGTGGGCACACAGCCCTGTTTATGGAGAGGAGACGTTTTGAGCTTCATTGACCAGCATTTCATATGCGATAATACTCCCGAGGCTTCGCTGTTTCTAGGAGGTGAGGCCGTCAGGGCACCCGGGCTGCTGGCTGTCTGGGGGCTGCCCACAGGCGGATCCTGTCCTCCTTCACTTTGGACTCTGAGGCCTTTGCCCCCCACCCCCCAGCCTCAGTTCCTCTCCGTTTGGCGGGGGGGGGGGGGGGGGGAGGCGGTGCAAACTGCAGCCATGGGAGCCACCCTCGCCTGGGAAGCTGGAGGTCAGCACAGCAGCCCGGCCTCCGCGTGTCTCCATTGACCTCTCGTCACCCTCACGGGCCCACGAGGCACCCAGTCACCTCTGTGCTCCCACTGCTCCGGCCAGAAACCTCCGAGGCATGCTGGCCGCTTTCCTTCTCTCACGCACCACATCCAAGCTACCAGCGAGTCATGTGGGTTTGATTTTCAAGATGTGGTCAGAATCCTGGGGTGTCCTCCCCTCTCCACACTACCGCCGGCGTGAGCCTCGGCCTCTCGTCTGCATCAAAGCGACGACGTCTCGCCCAGCCTCCCTGCTTCCCTCCTGCCGGGAACGAAGCAGGACCCTGCGTAGCCTGGCTCTTCCCCACCCCGGACGGCCCTTCTCGCCTTCCTCTCTGCCCTGCAGCCACACTGGCTCCTTAATGTAGCTCAAACGGCGGGAAGGCTCCTACCCCTGGGCCTTTGCACAGCCGAGTGTCCTCTGCCAGGTCCCCGCACAGCCTCTCCTCCTTCTCCTACTCCAGGTCCCTCTCAAAGGCACTTTCTCAGGGAGACCACCTTCCATGCTCTGTTTCGCCCTTTCCCGCCAACAAAGCCTGTAGCTCCTCAGATGCCCCCAGCCATCCCAGCAGGAAGCAGGACAGGGCTTGGTTCCCACTTCCTAGGAAGGAGGACGGGCCTGAATTCGGTGGGGACATCCAGCAGGCGCCACATCTGTGGCTCCCTGGGTCCCCATGTTGTGCAAGAGGAAAGAGGTTCCCATCCCTTCCTCCGCTGTCTGTTCTCCCAGGACCCCGGGGGATTCTGGAAGGCTGGCGAGCCCCGCCCCCACAAACAATATCTCCAAGGCTCCGCCCTGCCCCCCAGGGTCGGCGTCAGAGACAGTGTGGGCACCTGCATGCCCGCCCCTGACGGAGAGCCGGCGGGCCCCTCAGGCGCCCCGGGGTCCCCGCCAGGCCCCTTTAAAGAGGCGCGACCCACGGTATGTGTTCGCTGTGGTGAGGAGAGCCCCGCCGGGGGCACGGCCCCAGTCCCCTGAAATCCTTCCAGAACAACCACGTCGTCACAGCGCCCAGCCGGCCCTCGGCTTCTCGAGTCGGCTTCCAGGTGGTCGGCGCTGGGGCCGGGGTCGGTGCCCGCGCGGGCTCAGTCCAGGTAAGCCGTCTGCCCGGTTCCCGCGCTCCCTTTGCGCCTTGGAACTGCGGGGGTGACATCAGGAGAGGGTCGCGAGAGGGGGCGCCCCGTGGGACAGGAGCCACGGTGCTGGCCTCGGCTCTCCAGGGGAATCCCGTGTCCACCCGCGACCCTTGGCCCCTCTCCCTGGCGGAGTCTGGCTCTAGAAAATCGCCCAAATCTTTCTCCCCGGAAGACCCACGCAGATGCCTCCCTCCCTGTCAACCCCACACCAGCCCTCCTCCCCCCGTGGCCTTGGTGATCGTGGCCCCAGCGTCACCTCCAGGGGACACTTACTGCACACCCGGACCTCGTGCCAGGCATCCTGTGGGGCCCTTATCTGCATCGCGGGCCGCATGGCCTGACAGAAGGTCCCACGTGTCCAGGGACAAAAGTGCTGAGAGGGGGTAAAGGCTTTGCTCTAGGGCACAGGGGCCCGCCAGTGAGGGGGCCGGGATGGGGACCCACGGCTATGGGGCACTTAGTCCATCATCAGCATCTCCCCGCAAAGTCGCCCTGGGGTTGGGTGGCAGTGGGGCGGGGGGACAGCCGAGCCTCACGGGGCACCTGCCTGAGAAGTCGTGTCACCAGGGGTCTCCCGGAGCTGCCGCCCTCCCCTCCCCAGCCTCACAGTCTGCCCCCGCACCCCGGCCCCTTTGTGCCGCAGTGACACCAATAGAAACGAAGCCGGAAATGAGCCAACGGGACGCCAAGCCCCCGGAGCGAAGCTGGTGAGGGCAGGGGATGGGCTGGGATCGGGGGTGGGGCGGGGGGATAGGGGCATGGCCGCTGCCAGCCCGGAGGTCCCGCTCCCTCTGAGCCCGGATTCCTCCTCTGTAAGGGGGAGCAGCACGCGGCCTTCCTCCCCTGAGGGTTCTGAGAAAGCCGTGTAGACGATCCCACTCCACCTTAGGGGGCGACCGGTGATTGTCAGAGACCAGCTCCCTTCCATGGGGGCCGCTGAGGTCCAGCCACGGTGCGCGTGGGCCCAATCAGACAGACAGATGGCCTTTATCAATCCCTCCCACACACCCGGTCCCGCCACTCACCACCACCGAGAAAGGGGCTACAGACGGGACAGGCCTGACTGCGGGCCTTGTTCCAGGGCGACGGTGCGCGGCTTGTGACGGCAGCCCGTCTGGCCCCAGACAGCGGCCCTCCTTGTTCCGGGCCTCGGCGGGCCGCGGGGGCCGTGTTGATCTTGGAGGACTTGCAGGCCCTCACAGGGCCCCATGCAAGGTGCTCCACCGCTGCCCGATGGAAATTATTTTATGGTCCGTGTAGGTGTTGGGCGACTCCCATCCTGCAAACATTTCCAGGCTAAAAATACCGCGGTCACTCTGCGCCGTGGAGAGCCCTGGGGCCCCGGGAAACGGTACAAATCTCCAGCCACACACTCAGCCGGCCGAGAAGGACTCGGTTCTCTCACAATTCAGCTCCGCTAAGGACCCAACCCGTTGGTGGCAAAAGCCAACCCTCAGTTCCGTGTCCCCCGGCCACACCCACTCCCCGAGGTTGGGGACTTGGAGATAACTTACAGATAACCCCGTATCCGTGTGCCGCCCACCTGCCCCCCACTCTCCTTCCGCCTCTGCCTCCGAAACTCCAAAGCCTCTCGTGAAACGCAAAAGTCAAAAATTTACTTCTAAACAGTACGGCAGCTCCTCCGAGAGTTAAACATAGAAATGCCATATGTCCCAGCGATTC
>JAPYYM010003271.1:0-11346 GCA_028534135.1 Potos flavus
CACTGCTAATGACATAGCTACGTTGTTTAGCTATGTTGGGACCTAATGCATTTACTGTAGGACGGTGCATCCAACACAGTTCTGCTCCAGAACGATTTGAGGGCATTGTAAATGTATCGTGAACTGTTTCTGATGAATAAACACCCAAGTTGTTTCCTTAGGGAATGTTCTTTTTTCCACCGAATTGCGTTAAGCAGGGTGTTACAGGGCTGTCAGAGCACCTGCCCTTTTTAATTCCAGGGAAATGGAAGTTTTGGCCAGAGATTTGAGATAGAATTCGTTTAGCAAATAGTTATTGAACGTCTATTATAAACTAGAAATGAGTCCATAAAGAAGAATAAAATGAGTGATATGACTGGGGTGTAGTTAGGAAATTTAAGGTAGGCTGATCAAGGAAAGCCTCCCTGAGGAATGTCTGTTAAGCCCAAATTTGAAGGACAAGAAGAAGCCAGAAAGATCTGAAGGAAGAGCATTTCAGTCTGAGGCCACAGCCTGTGGAGAGAGGGGAGGAGCTGTGGGAACAGTGTGGAAGCTAGGAGACCTGTAGATGGGCCATAGTAATGGTCCAGCAAAGATGATGGTGGCATACAGTAGAGTGGTATACCTTGGAGGGAGAGAAGTGCATGGATGCAGGATATACAGTGAGGAATGTGGAATAGTACTGTCCTTATACTAAAAAGTGTCCACTCTAGTTTTAGAAATGCTTGGTCATTAACATTTTCCCATTTAGAGATGACAATTTCCGTTTCTATGTGATAGATAAATATGTGTAAAGTACATATTGAAATTTTGTAAAACTGTCTTCTGTTGGGGCTACACACTCTTCCATTTGATGCTGGATTTTTTTTTTTTTTTTTAAGATTTTATTTATTTGACAGAAAGAGATCACAAGTGAGCAAAGAAGCAGGCATAGGGAGGGGGGGAAGCAGGCTCCCCGCTGAGCAGAGAGCCTGATGTGGGGCTCGATCCCAGGACCCTGAGATGAGGACCTGAGCTGAAGGCAGAACCTTAACCCACTGAGCCACCCAGGTGCCCCAGATGCTGGATTTTCAAGACACAACCTAGTTCTGGTTGATTTCCTAGCTGAAGAGGGCAATACTTTTAGATTGTATTGGAAACAAAATAATAGAAAGTGTTTACGTTGTTGTATGAAATATTGATTGTTGATTTTAGGTCCGCTATTACTCTAATTTAGCAAATTTAGATTTACCTTTATATCATCAATAGAATTTAGTAAGACAGATGCTACTTATTTTGGACCTTGGTGATAAGGTTGGTGGTTGTTTTTTTCAAGGGCTAGATCCTCAGAAAAGGGAAATGACCAAATTGCACCATTTCTCTTCAAGGAGCTTACACTTCAGTAGATACTAAAATTGATTACTAACCTGTAATTTAGTAGGTGGAATAATAAAGCTATATACACAGTGTGTGCTGATGGTACAGAGGGAGTACAAAGGAAGAGGACTTTGAAACTGATCTTCAGGGGCGCCTGAGTGGCTCAGTGGGTTAAAGCCTCTGCTTTTGGCTCAGGTCATGATCTCAGGGTCCTGGGATTGAGCCCTGCATTGGCTCTCTGCTCAGCAGGGAGCCTGCTTCCCCCCTCTCTCTCTGCCTGCCCCTGCCTGCTTGTGATCTCTCTCTTTCTCTGTCATATAAATAAATAAAAAAAAAAAAAAAAATAGAAAAAAGAAACTGATCTTAAGTGGCTAGTACTGTCTAAACTGAATTTAGATTTAATTGACCTTTATTGAACTAGTAATAACACATAGCCTAGGAGGTACTGTTTTCTTCCTTATCAATAGATAAAAAAGCAGAAACTCAATTTACCAAAAATCACTCATTTGTAGGTGATAGACTTCATGTCTGCAAATTTAGAATCACAAGTTCTGAATTAATGAATGTTATGAATTAACTAAAGTCATGACATTTTCTGTTATACCTCTTCTGTAATAGGGAAGTGAAACTTCATGCTTAAAACTTAGGTGTAGGGACTATCTTCCACTCTCTACCTTTGAAAGTCATTACATTGATACATTCTGATTACATAATTTCCTTTTTTAGAAGTTCTAAGTGAAAAATTACAATTTAGATGCTTAGCCCATTTGATCAAGTGAGTAGAAAAAAGTTCAGTGCTTAGCCCTTATGATCAAGTGAACTCTAAAAGTTCAGATAACTTTTCTATTTGCTTGTATATATCTTTAATTGGTGTTATTTATATAATTCACTCCCCATTTCTTTTAGTAATTCAGCAAACGTTTATTATGGGAGACTGTCCTGTGCATTGTGGGATGTTTAATAGCACCTTGGCCTCTACCCACTAGATGCCAGTAGCTTTCCCCCAGTTGTGACAACAGTGTATCCAAATGTTGACATAAGTTCCATGGGAAGCAAAACTGTCCCTGGTTGAGAACCACTGTTTTAGAGCTTACTGTGTACCAGCCTTGGAAGTAGGCCCTAAAGATGGAAAGATTCAAGCAGTTCATAATACAGTGAGGGTAGAACAGACATATAATTGCAAATCTGTAAGATAAATGTACTAAGCACAGAAAATGGCACTCCAGACACTTAAAAGGCTTAGACTTGTGAGCCAGCCCAGAATCTCAGGAGCATTTAGTAGATCACTGCTTAGCACATAGAATGTTAGAGTGAGTATTGGCAGGAAATGAAGGCAAGAAGGTAGATGTCATTTTACATAGTATTAATGGTAAGCTCACTGTTGTTCTTCAAGTTTATTTTACTACATAGTGTTTTATATTTAATCATTTGTTGATAGTTGAAAACAACACAAAACTGCCCTTTACATAGATTTATATGCTAGCTGCTCCTTAGCTCCTTGGCATAGTACAAGTCAGTTGATCTCCTGAGACTGAGTATTCTCATGTCTAGAATTTGAGGGGGAAAATCAGGACTCTCATATGAATGTTCAATGTAATAATGTTTGTGAAGTGTTTGAAACTTATGAACTATTACCAAAAAGTTTGTAATTAGGGTTTTGTTTTTTCCTGTGATAATATAACTCTTCTCTGTTTTATTCTTAGCAATATGTTAAGGCTACCTCTAAGAAGGGCCTTAGTAGGCCTTTCTAAGTCTTCCAAAGGATGTGGTGAGTATTTTTCTTTTTTTTATTTGCACTCGTGGGTACTAACCTTTTATCTTTGTAAATTCATTGGTCTAGGGAATGTTTCTTGAAAGACCTTAACCTGTAATTTGTTTTAAAAGGGAAACAAATGATCCTAGTCAAAGAGAATAATTTTTTTAAAGATTTATTTATATATTTTAGAGAGAGCACAGAAACAGGGTGAGGGGCAGAGGGAGAGAATTTCAAGCAGACTCCCCTCTGAGCGGGAAGCTATAACTAAACAGTTTATAGAAGGTGTCATGAAATAGAAAGTAGTAGGAACTGCCAATCAGTGCCAGAATGGAAAAAGCAGTTATGCTGCTTTTGAAAAATGGTATTTCCATGAACATATTTTCAGTAGTATTAAGTTTCAACTTAAACTAGCATTAAAAGTGAATAGCCGTATTCTAGCTGGTATTCAGGATTGGAGAAGCTTTTGTCTAATTCTATATTTTATAGGTTTGCATCTAGAGAAATAGAGGAGAATAGTATAAAATGAAAATATTTAGGCTTGTAGGTTAGAGTTAATCCACTATCCTCTGCCATAATAAATTTAACTCTGTTAATTTATTTCTCATCTCAATATTTTTGATGGTCAGTTCGAACAACTGCCACAGCAGCAAGCAACTTAATTGAAGTATTTGTTGATGGTCAATCTGTCATGGTGGAACCAGGAACTACTGTCCTCCAAGTAGGCATATGTTCTAATTCCTTATTTTTGCGTATGTTCTGGTTTTTTAAGGAATATCAATTTATTTCCTTTATACTGTTTACTTCTAAAAATTTTAAGATTCCTTGATAAATGCTCATAAAAGAACTATAGATGGTATATTTTATTTATTTACATAAATATGTATCTATGTGTATTTATATATTATTATATATTTATATATAAAATATTTTTTCATATATTTCATATATATATGAAAATAAGTTGGATTTAAAATCTTGGCATTTCAAAGTGAGCTATCATTTATCTGTTTCTGACTTTCTTAGTGAATTATGGTAGTAAATTGTTTTACTTCTGTTTTCCAAGTAATTACCTACTAGAAATTTGAAGTTACCAAAAATAAATTATAAGTTAATATAGGTAAGTTTGGGAAAAAGGTAATCTTTGTTGTGAACCTGCTTGATGCTTTTTCTTTTTTTGCTTGATGCTTTTCACTTCATGTAACTTCTCAATTTTTAGTAATATTTCTAGGAATGTGTCCTACAAAGCAGATAAATGGAGGGTAGTCCGTTCTTGAATTCATGCCCGGAATATGTAATTTTTCCAGATTCCTTCAGAACTAACAGAGTTGGTCATGGAGAAGTGATGCTTCGTTCCATCTGCGAGTTATCAAAAGCTAAAATGCTCTTCATTTGCGTTAGCAGTCATTTCTAGACTATCTGCCAGGCATAGACATGCGATGGAGAGTATTTTTGACAGGTACAGGAGGTGATAGAAAGAGATGTTAGGGGTATCTCAGGTGATCCCTGACGAGATCTTAAAGGCTGAGAAAGTGTTTATATTTGGACAAAGAAGCTTCAAATAGTTTGGTATCATTGGGACATAAGGAATATGTAGAAGATAAGATAACAGGAAATCAAATTACTCTGGTAGAGAGGTCCAGTCATGAAAGAAGATATATGTCATGCTAAAGAGCTTAGAGTTTGACTTATCAACAGTTTTAATGGCAATTAAGCAGTATGACAGCGACCGTAGAGGATGTTGGTTTGGAGAATAACAAGACTGATGTGAGAGACAAAGGAGAAGTATCTTGCTTTAGTAGAGCAGAAAATGAAAGGCCTAAAATAGTGGGAATGGGAATGAAAGTAAAAGGATAGATTCAGGGAGAGTAAGATGTAGATAGGCCTTTAGAAACAGTGAAGAGTAGAATTTTTGTGGTTTCTGGCTTTGTTAGCTTATATGGGGATGTATCACAGGAGACAGAAATAGGTTGAATTTTAACTGTCTATAGAGCATACACATGTGCATGCCTATTTAAGTCTAAAGCTTGGAGAAGTGGTGGACTGTCAGGGCTACAGATGAGGGTTTAGATATAATCATCATCTGGAATGTGAGCTCATATGACGGTTGGGACCAGATCTTGCTTGTTACTTACTATACCCTCTGCATCTAGCAAACAGGAAGACTCTATACATTTTTGCGAAGTAGTTAAAACATTGGAATTTGAGGAAACTAGGGTAAGGGCTAAAGATGGAAGAACTAATTCCAGGGGAAATTTGAATAGGTTTGTAGGCCTCGAGAAGGAGGAGTGCTAATTAGAAGAGCTGGACTAATCCCCCTTAGGAGGCAAATGAGAACTGAGGAGAGTTTCAATGACAGTGGGAGTATGAGTCCTAGGTAGGGTATATGGAGCCAAATATAGAAGCAGACCATAGCCAACTAGACAGTGTGAGATGGAGTCTAATCCAAACAGGAAGAGCTAATCAAAGAGGAAATCTCAGTATGAAGCCACTGGGATAGAGTTTGAAGAGGTGTCTTTGTAGACAGCGGTTCAGAGTGGAAATGGGAGTCAAACCTTCAGCACAATCTGAAAGGTTGGTTCATTCAGTTTCTTCCATGTAAGGAATAGGTATGCTGAGGATTCTTAAAGAGGCAGCTTCGGAGTAGATAGGGGTAGGAATCAAGAACAAAGAAGGAGGGAAATCTGTTCAGGAATGAAGTAAGAATGAATGAAGGTATAGATATTTACAGATAGGAGTAATAAGGTAGGTGGGGATGACTTTTTTTCTTCTTCTGTGTTTTAGGCAAGACAAGGATGAGGTTAGGTTATTCTAATGCAAAAAATGTTTACTTTGTCTTCTAGGCTTGTGAGAAGGTTGGCATGCAGATCCCTCGATTCTGTTATCATGAAAGATTGTCTGTTGCTGGAAACTGCAGGATGTGCTTGGTTGAAATTGAGAAAGCTCCTAAGGTACTTGATACCTAAAATTCCACACCATGCTGTAGAAGGTAGAAAACTTTAAATCTTGCAGCACTTTATTTAGAATCATTGTTGTAGTGGAGAAACCTAGCCCTATTTAATTGTATCTGGAAATTTATTTTTTGTGTGTGCAATTAAGTCTGTTCATTTCAAAACTGGAAAAGCATTGATGAAAGTGCTTTATAAATGCAAGCACTATATAAATGTAACAGATTTGGAAATTAAAGGTGACTTCTTAAACCTGCCAGTATTTCCACATAATATGACACACAGGATGTGGAATTGCCAAGTAGCACATTGAAAGCTCTTCTGCTGTTCCATTTTCACTGGAGAAAGGGATTGCAATGAAGAGGTTCATTTTCAGTTTAATTTCATTTTGTTTCATACAGTTTTAATTCAGTAGTACCTGCTAATCAAAACATAGTTATTTGATGTTCTGTTTCAGAGTCAAAAGTTGCTTTAACCTATGAGAATAGAATTTGGAAGTCTGATGTCTTATTTTTTCTAAGAGAAAGAAAAAGTGTCAGGTTATATCATATGTGAATATGAAAACTGAAAAATTGTGTCTTCAAAAATACTGTTCTCTGTTTCTTTTTAGATGCATGACTTGACGTTTTTATATGTGGGGTTGCTTTTAATTACAAGTAAATATAAGTACTTAAAGATTTTTCCACTGAAATTCCAGGTTGTAGCTGCCTGTGCCATGCCAGTAATGAAAGGTTGGAATATCCTGACAAACTCAGAGAAATCTAAGAAAGCCAGGTACTTTAATGCTACTTAGCATAGTAACTTTTCTTAGAGCACAAAATTGCTCATTTCAATATTTAGACCTCTCATAGATGAGAAATTCAGTAGCAAGCTCTGAAAAAGTTGGCATGTTTAGCTCATGGGAGCAGTGGAAATAAGTACACATTGAGGAGGTGAAGTCAGGTGTTTATGGTTTTGAGCCTAGAATGGAATTAGCACTAAAAGCTCTTCTTTAGTAACTTATTAAACTTGTGATGAATAGTGAATCTGGGGCTTATCAAGATTATTTCAGCAACATATTATTATACTGTACAGGCACTGACTGTTACTTGTTTTTGCTGTGCGTTTGTGTGTTTGTTTTTGTTTTGAATTAATGTGAATGTTTTCTGAAGATCATTTAGCAATTTTTGGTAGTTTTGTATTGTTAGAAGTCATAATTTTCTAGATTCTGTAATGATATTTTATTCCTAGACTTCTGTAAACATTTTTTTAGATTATGTGTCTGATACTAGAATTATGGTTGCATTGGCATTTCTGATAATAAATGTAAAATTAATACTCTATGAAAGGATGTATCTCTGAAGATTATCTAGATAGCCTATATCCAAACCATTTTGAGTGCCAAAAATGTATATCATTTTATATATTAAAATTTTCTGTACAGAGAAGGTGTGATGGAGTTCTTGTTAGCAAATCATCCACTGGACTGTCCTATTTGTGACCAGGGAGGTGAATGTGATCTGCAGGTATGTCGTCTAATTTCATAAATCTTTTTCGGTTGTCTCAAGTTTTATTAGCAGCATTAGATTAACTCTCCTAATCTACTTAAGGACCAGTCCATGATGTTCGGAAGTGATAGGAGCCGATTTTTAGAGGGAAAACGTGCTGTGGAGGACAAGAACATTGGGCCATTGGTAAAGACCATCATGACTAGGTGTATACAATGTACTCGCTGCATCAGGTAATGTTTTTCCTTCTCTCTTCTGGAATATCATTCACCTACTTACCTAATACCCACAAATTTGGTGGAATAATAACACTAGAAGAAATGGCAACTTTCTTTTGGTTGTAGAAGAGGGATGTTTTTATTGTTGTCTGCATAAGCCAATAAAATGAAATTGTTCACTTTCAGTGAATATCAACTTCCGCTGAATTCACAAATCAAAATCTACAAGCATTAGCTCTGTGATAGCTTGTTGAGCTACACATGATTTGTGCAATTTTCTGTATGTGTGTTACACTGCGATTAACTTACAAGCAAACATTTATTGAACTCTTACTCAAGGACTAAGCTCACCATTGAAAATATACTCATGTCTTTTTAGTGTTTTGAAAATCATTATTTCTTTGGGAGCATAGTTAGGAAAGGAGATAATTTTGCTGGATTTGACCATTTGACAGTACATTTTTATCTTGCAGGTTTGCAAGTGAGATTGCAGGAGTAGATGATTTGGGAACAACAGGCAGAGGAAATGATATGCAAGTCGGCACATACGTTGAAAAGATGTTCATGTCTGAGCTGTCTGGAAATATCATTGATATCTGCCCTGTAGGTGCCCTGACCTCTAAGCCCTATGCTTTTACTGCCCGCCCTTGGGAAACAAGGTATTCATTATTGTGTTTTTTGACAATTTGTTTTTTGTTCTTTAGTTGACTACTGTTGAAAAAAATTTAAGATTTATGTTATTGCTGTATTCTGATTGTTTTGGTCTGCTGAGTTTTTATGTATTTGCTTTAAGTAAAACCCTCTTATTGAAAAGTAAGAAGATAGATTAAAGGATAGGATGAACCTCTGCAAATTAATTACAGTTTTCTTGGAAATTAATTCCAAAGTACTTAATCATACAATTATTTTAGTCACTTGTATTTCCAAAGAGTAAAATTGCCTTGATTTTTTAAGATTCATAGTCTTCTCTCATTGTATATTAAGTTTTCAACCATGTGGATATATCATACTTTATTTTGTCAGTTCCTATTATTAGACATTTAGTTTGTTTCTGTATAGTTATAAACCTATGATAAAAATTGTTATTGGGGTGCCTGGGTGGCTCAGTCACTTGTTTCCAACTCTTGGTTTTGGCTCAGATCATGATCTCAGAGTCATGAAATCAAGCCCCACATACAGCTCTGTGCTCAGCACAGGAGTCCGCTTCAAGATTCTCTCTCCCTCTCCCCCAGCTTATACTCTCTCTCTCTGTCTCTCAAGTGAATGAATAATAAAATCTTTTTTAAAAATTGTTACTCATAAATTTTTTTTCTTGTATATCTCTGATTCTTCTTACTAAAATGGGAAATGGAGTAGGTAGTTGCAATACGTTTGAGTATTTTTAAGGTTCTAGAAACAACATTAAATTGCCCTCCCATTTTTAAACTTCCACTAGAGTATATGGGAGTTTTTTACAGTTCTAGGTTTCAAACCATGTGTTTATGTATAAAAAGGATTAGGGGGATAGGGCACAGTACATAGCTGAGATGTAAGTAGAGATTTTTCTCTTTTTCTTCTGAGACTCCCATAATGCAAGCAGAAAAGAAGCTTCCATCTCCACAGCCTACCTCAGCCTGGCAGAACCTGTTCAAGGTGGTAGGGAAGGGGATGAGAACTGGCCCCAATTCATACCACCACTGATTTCCAGCCTTCTTACTTGAAGTTCAGTAGTTTTTCCCCACATAAAAGCTTCTCATGATGGTGTGTGCCTTTGGTAGATTTCCACAGTGGTTGTTTTTGTTAATTTTGTCCAGCTTTATTTTTACTTTTTGGGGGGAGGATTTGTCAGACTTTTTTAATCAGACATACCCAGAAATCTTACCCTCTTGCCTTTTATTTTGATAATCCTGTTTCCCAGATTTGGCCATTTGGAAACCCTTACCATTGGCTTTTGTATTAGATAACAGTCTCTAAAGCTTTGGGTTTTTTTTAAGATTTTATTTATCCATAAAGCGTGCGAGCTCATGCATGTGCGATTGTGGGCAGGAGCGCAGGGAGAGCAGACTCTGCATGCTACACAGGGCTTGATCTTGCTACCTTGAGATCGTGACCTGAGCAGAAATCAACAGTCAAACACCCAGGCGCCCCTAAAGCTTTATTTTTACAGTAGGAATTTGTATGAAGTAGTCAAATATGAGGATTTTTTTTTATTGCAATTTCTCTGGGTCCCATTATTTTTCAAAATTCAGAACGGCAAGTCATTGTAAAATTTTTTGTTTTGGGTAAATCAGGTAACAGAAACTTTGTCCATATTGCCAAAATCGCATAGTAAATATATGTGTTTATTTTCTCAGAAAGACAGAATCTATTGATGTCATGGATGCGGTTGGAAGTAATATTGTGGTAAGCACAAGAACAGGAGAGGTGATGAGGATTTTGCCAAGGATGCACGAGGACATCAATGAAGAGTGGATCTCTGATAAAACCAGGTATATGCGGCATTGTTTTCCTTAACTTTTGCACTTGATTTCAAGTATATTTTATGGTAATTTTAATTTTAAAACAGTCTTTATACTTGCAAATTGGTTAATAAATATAGACTATTGAAAATCTAGACTGTTTATATGGAGAATTGGACAAAATTAATAGTAGTCTAGATAGATCGCTGGCTTTCATATTAACTGACAAATATCCATCCTACAATTTTGAAGTGGATTAAACAAACTATTCCAGTTGTTCATTAGAGAAAAGCTAAATGTAAGTTAGAGCTTGTACATCATAATTTTGGTAAAATATCTAAAAGTATTCAAATTTTATAAATAATGATTTTGCTTCTTCAGCTATCAGATTTTTTTGTGTTGTAATTTTAAGATTATTCAGGTAGCTGAAAACTATAAGAACTAAACTTTTTAGATGATGTTTTAGTTTTGGATGATGTGCATAAACTATTTATTCATCTTTCAAAAAACCTGGAGGAATTATTTGTATCCAAGTGTTTATCAGTCTCTTTGACACTATAACTGGTACAATATTTAAATAACATTTTTTTTAGATTTTAAACTTGAAAACTATAATTGCCTCTTCAGCAGGATTCCACAAATGGTGTAATTTCTGTCATTTAGATTTGCCTATGATGGGCTAAAACGTCAAAGACTTACCGAGCCGATGGTCAGAAACGAAAAGGGGCTTTTAACCTATACCTCCTGGGAGGATGCACTCTCTCGTGTAGCTGGAATGGTAAAAAATTGACAATGTATAGAATACATAGTATTTGTGATTTTCAAGGAACATCTTTGTAGCAAAGTGGGGAATATGTGTCTCTTCATTTTTTCTTGTCATGATTGCTTTCCATTTAACAAACATACATTAAGAACCATATGCCAGATATCATGCTGGAAGTAGGGATGTAGAGACCCCTAACACATGGTCCCTACTTCCCACAATCTTGTAGTAGGGAAAGACCTATAGTCAGTCAGGTATCATGTGCTTGGGTAGTTGTGCAGGAAGTGATGTATGAGAGAGCACATGGGACGGGTGTCTAACCAGACTAACATATCAAGGATGCCTTCCTATATAAAGTGAATTAGGCAAAGTCTAAGAATGAATGCAAACTTGCCAGAGCAAAA
>JAPYYM010003272.1:0-11346 GCA_028534135.1 Potos flavus
GGAGACCTGCTTTAAGTGGGCTTAAGGTAAGAAGAGAAGCTGCCCGCAGTTTTGGACCCATCTCAGTTACATATTTATTTTGACATTTTTTCCTTATGAAGCGATGAGTCTCTGAATTTTATTTATAAGAACTGCTATAAAAGTGATAGGAGTCTCTAAGTCCTCTGGTCTTCTTCCAAGTCCCAGATTGCTCTCGTTGTGTTACCTGAGATTAAAGGGAGAACACCTAGTTCTGTTCTTTCTCCTGGGACATGTGCACCAGGGTGGAAAGACTTTCTTTCACGCTTGACCTTTAATACCTGGAACCAGGAAACCAGCGTGAGGAAATTCTGTGTAGCCCCATTTTAGCCATATTCACAAATCCTCTCCTTCCACGTAAGCACAATTTGTCCTCCTCCTCTCTTTTCCCCAATACCTTCAGGAGGAGGAGCAAGAGAACTGAGGACCTGGAGCAAGAGGTAGGAAGATGGCGGGAGGAAATGGCTTCCCCACCAGTCCTCGGGCGAGGCCGAACTTGCTCTTCCAATTCAGTTCATCTTCTGTTTCATGGGAAGATGATTCGTTCTGGAGAATGAATGAGCTACTCGGCAAAAATAAAATCGAGTAAAGACAAAGGTCGAAGAAACAGGCTTGGTACCATTGTGAAAAGGGCTGAAGATTTGTCGTTACTATTTTAGTGTTAGTAGAAGAGAGTTTGAGTGGGTATTGGCTTTTAGAAAGGCACTCAGTGGCACAAGGCTCCATGAATATTCTCTAACAAAACTGGTACTGTGAATTGATGAAATACTCGATAGCATTTCCCTTTGGAACCCATTTAAAAAGAGCTATTATTGTGATGACTAGAATATGCTAAACACATTGACTATTATCCATTTGATTTTCTGTGAGGAGAATTATTGCCAAGGTACCCAAGCAGTTTGATTATCACAGGGAGACTTTTTATTTTCAGCTTTGTCAAGCTGTGTATTGAGTTGCTTTGCCTTCATTTAAACATTAAGTTTTGAAATTAATTCCAGGGAAAATCTCTTGTAAATCCAGGGAAAAGTCTCCTTGGTGTAAAGTGAAAAGCTACCCAAAAAAGTGGTAAATTTAGTTCCCGCGAAGACTTCAAATTAAATTTAAATTCAATTCAGTTAACATTTATTAAATGCCCGCAGGAAGCATGGCACCGTACTAGGTACTAGAATTTGAAATATGCAGAGGTTCAAGAGTTTTCAAAGTTAATTTTATAAGTTTTAGATAGAGAAAAATCAGAGTCATTTACACTGTATTGTTTTTGAAGCCTGTATTTCCTTTGATAAATTCCCAAATTTGATTGGGAACTCCATGGGAATGGGTGAGGAGAGAAGAAATCTTTTTTTCCTTGGGCTTAAGTTTGGAAGAAAGGAATTTTTCATATTACTTCAATAAATGGTTTAAATAATTGAAATACTAGTTTAAAAAATAAACTAAAATGAACAAATGATAGTTGTTTTTTTTTTTTCCAGAAGGAAAATAAAGTAAGAAAACTCCTGTTCTACACAGAAGTTAACATTTCAGATTTGGAACATATTTACCCTTTAAGCACCATTCTAAAAAATAGTAGAATAAAGAGTATTTCTTCTGCATCACCAGGAAATTAGGAATAAGCTTTAGAAGGAGAATGGAGTGAGTTTTAGAACTCCTAGAATTTGCCAAGAGATGTATCAAAATTCAGCAAAATACGTTCACCTAAATTCGTCCAGAGTCCTTACCTGAAAATATTTTACATACCTATTGGTTGGTCCTTTTTCTGCAAAAATCAAAGACGGACTTAAAAAGGAAGCAAATGCAATGAGTCTTTTTCTTAGGGTGAAAAGCCACACTTCACTGGTAGTTGATGAAAACAATTGTCCACAGCAAATCCCCAAACACTAAAACATTGTTTCTTTGTCTCTGTTACATTCTCAGTTGTCTCTTTATCCGGTGGGATTCTTTTAAAAAAACTTTTATTTTAGTCAGTACCATTTATTGAAAAGGTCATTCTCTCCCACTATACTATGGGTGCACTTTGTTGTATGTTAACCTACAATGTATTTGTGGGTCTGTGTCTGAACTCTGTCTTGTTTCATCTTTCTATTTCTCTATCCTTGTATCCATTCTACACTGCAGTAATTACTGTGACTTAATATTAATCCTTGCTTTCTAAAAGTCCTTTGACTTAATTTTTTCCCAAGATTATTTTGAGTATTCTTAGACCTTCTTATGTCCATACACATTTGGATCAGCTTGTCAGTATCAAGAATGACAATAAAACCCTGCTGGAATTTTAGTTGGAATCGCATTTAAGTTATAGAGCAATTTGAGGAGATCTGAAACTTTACCATATTGAGCTTTACAATCCACAAACATAGTATAATTTACTATTCATATAAGTAGCTTTAATTTCTCCCATATTTTCTAGACAGAAGTCTTGTATAATTTTTATTAGATTTATTCCTAGTATTTTATATTTATTTTTTATTTTTTTTATTTTTTATTTTTTATTTTTTTTTTAATATTTTTTTGATGTTATTACAAAGGGTAGAATTTTAAACATTTTATTTTCTGGTTGTTGCTCGAACATAATTTTTTGGTATATATATATATACATATATATGTGTGTGTGTGTGTGTGTATATATATATATATATATATATATATATATTTATATTTAAAGATTTTATTTATTTATTTGACAGAGAAAGAGACCACAAGTAGGCAGAGGCAGGCAGAGAGACAGGGGGAAGCAGACTCCACGCTGAGCAGACAGCCCGTCACGGGGCTCGATCCCAAGACCCCCAGATCATGACCCGAGCCAAAGGCAGAGGCTTTAACCCACTTGAGCCACCCAAGCACCCCAATTTTTTGGTATATTGACTTTGTATCTAGATATCTTCCTAAATTTCCTTATTAATTTTAGTATTTTGCCTATAGACTCTTTGGGTTTTCTATGTACAAAACTATATTGTTTGCAAATAATGACAATAATATTTTTTTCCTACTAATCTTCTACCTTTTATTTCTTTTCCTTGCATTATCACACTAGCTAGGATCCCCAGTTCAAAACTACATAGATGTGGGGGCTCAGTCCGTTAAACATCTGACTCTAGACTTCAGCTCAGGTCATGATCTCAGGGTCGTGAGATTGAGCCCCATGTCAGGCTCCACACTGGACTAGGAGTTTGCTTGGGATTCTCTCTTTTGCTCTCCCTCAGTCCCTCCCCTCCCCATGCTCACATACACTCTTTTGCACTCTCTCTCTCAAACCAAAACCAAAACCAAAACCAAAACCAAAATTAAAAGGATGAGGTAATAGCAAACATCTTTGTTTCATGGTTGATTTCAAGAATGATTTTAACGTTTTACCATTAAGTGTGATGTTTGCTGGAAGGAGTTTTATGGATAAGAGAATGAGTTTTGTTATATTTATTTCAAGTATGCAACATTATCATTTTTTTCGGTAGCTAATAATTGTTTTCTTTTTTTCTTTAGTCTATTTTTCTTCAATCTAAGATGGGGTCCTCCCACACTTCCCTAAAGTTCTTAAAATACCTCTCAATATAATTTTACACATGGTCAAATCTGTCAGTGAATCAGCTCCTTTTTTTTTTTTTTTCCTGGAGACATAGACTGCATTCCTTTTTTTTTTTTTTTAAAGATTTTATTTATTTATTTGACAGCGAGAGAGAGACAGCGAGAGCAGGAACATGAGCACGGGGAGTGGGAGAGGGAAAGCAGGCTTTCCGCGAGCACGGAGCCTGACGGGGGGCTCGATCCCAGGACCCCAGGATCATGACCTGAGCAGAAGGCTGACACTCAATGACTGAGCCACCCAGGCGCTCCTAGACTGCATTCCTGTTGGTACTTCTGGAATGTCCCTTTGCCATCATTCTGGAAATTCCAGTTGCCTTCTTCTGGTTTCCAGATGCTGTGTCTAGTTCCCTGATTTTTCTTTCTTCTTGACTTTCTCCTTTTTCTTTTTTCTTAATTTTTTTATTTGAGTATAGTTGATACACAATGTTACATTAGTTTCAGGTGTACAGCATAGTGATTCAAGTTCTCTGTGCATCTTGCTATGCTCACCACACATGTAGCTACCTTCTGTCACCATACTATACTATTAGAATATCATTAACTATATTTCATATGACATGCCTTTTATTTCCCTGATTTATTCATTCCATAATTGGAAACCTGTATCTCCTACTTTCCTTCATCCATTTTTCCCATCTTCCCCACCCCACATTCCCTCTAGCAACTCTTAGTTTGCTCTCTATGTTTGTGAATCTGATTCTGCTGTTTGTTTATTCATTTTTTTTTTTATTTCCTTAAGAGTGAAATCATATGGTATTTGTCTTTCTCTGACTTATTTCACTGTAGTATAATATCCTTAGGTCTTCCATGTTGTTGCAAATGGCAAGATTTCATTCTTCTTTATGGCCATATAAAATTCCTGTGTGAGAGTGTACACAGACACACCCACACACCACATGTTCATCCATTCATCTGTCGAGGGTCACTTAGGCTGCTTCCATATCTTGGCTATTATAAATAATGCCACAATAACCACAGGGGTGCATATATCTTTTCAAATTAGTGTTTTAGTTAACTTTGGGTAAATTCTCAGTAGTGGGATTATTCGATCGTATGGTATTTCTATTTTTGAGTTTTTCAGGAACCTCTGTACTATTTTCCACAGTGACTATAACTAATTTGCTTTCCCACCAACAGTGCACAAGGGTTCCTTTTTCTCCACATCCTCATCAACACTTGTTGTTTCTTGTGTTGTTGATTTTAACCATTCTGACACGTGGAAGGTGATATCTCACTGTGGTTTTGATTTGCATTTCCCTGATGATGAGTGATGCTGAGCATCTTTTCCCATGTCTCTTGGCCATCTATGTATGTCTTCTTTGGAAAAATGTTTATTCAGGTCCTCTGCCCATTTTTAAAAATTGGATTGTTTTTCTAGTGTTTTTATAAAGTATAATTTCTAGTGTTTTTATAAAGTATAAATTCTTTATCTATTTTGGATATTAACCTCTTACTGAATGTATCATTTGTAAATATCTTCTTCCATTCAGTAGGTTGCCTTTTTGTTTTGTTGATAGTTTCCTTTGCTGTGCAAAAGCTTTTTATTTTGATGTAGTCCCAATAGTTTATTTCTGCTTCTGTTTCCCTTGCCTTTGGAGACATATCTAGAAAAATGTTGCTATGGCCAGTGTCAGAAAAATTACTCCCTGTGTTCTCTTCTAGGATTTTTTATGGTTTCAGGTCTCACACTTAGGTCTTTAATCCATTTGGAATTTATTTTTGTGTATGGTGTTAAAAAATGGTCCTGTTTCATTCTTTTGCATGTGGCTGTCCAGTTTTCCCAGCACCATTTGTTGAAGAGATGATGTTTTTCTCATGATATATTGCCTCCTTTGCCACTGATTAATTGACTATATAAGCATGGGTTTATTTCTTGACTATTTACTGTTCTATTGATCTATGTGTCTATTTTTGTGCCAGTATCATGCTGCTTTGATTACTATAGCTTTGTAATATAACTTGAAATCTAGAATTATGATATCTCCAAGTTTGTTCTTTCTCAAGATGGCTTTGGGTATTTGGGGTCTTTTGAGATTCTGTAAAAATTTTAGTATTATTTGTTCTAGTTCTGTGAAAAATGCTGTGGACATTTTGATAGGGATTATATTGAATCTGTAGATTGTTTTTGGGAAGCATGGACATTTTAATATTTTTCCAATTCATAAGCATAGAATATTTTTCCATTTGTGTTGTCTTCAATTTCTTTCATCAGTGTTTTATAGTCATGAGAATATAGGTCCTTTACTTCCTTGGTTAAGTTTGTTTCTAGGTATTTTATTATTTGTTTGGTACAAAAAGATTTTTGTAAATGGGATTATTTTCTTAATTTCTCTTTCTGCTACTTTATTATTAATGTATAGAAATGCTACCATTTTCTGGGTTTTAATTTTGTAGCTTGATATTTTACTCAATTCATAACTTCTAGTAGTTTTTTGGTGGAGTCTTTATAATTTCCTATGTTTAGTATCATGTCATTTGTAAATAGTGACAGTTTAACTTCTTCCTTACTCCAATGTTGAATGCATAGATATTTACAATTATTATATCTTCTTGTTGGATTTATCCTTTTATCATTATGTAATGCCTTTCTTTGTCTCTTGTTACAGTCTGTTTTAAAATCTATTTTGTCTGATATAAATATCACTATCCCAGCTTTTTTTTTTTTCTTTTTCACTTCCGTTTGCATGGTAAGTGTGTTTCCATCCCTTTATTGCAGTCTGTATGTGTCTTTAGGTCTGAGGTGAGTCTCTTGTAGGGAGTGTATAGATGGATATTGTTTTTTTCCATTCTACCACTCTAAGTCATTTGTTCGAAGCATTTAGGCCATTTATATTTAAAGTAATTATTGATAGGTATGCCCTTACTGCCATTTCGTTCATTGTTTTCTTGTTGTTTTTGTAGTTCTGTGTTCCTTTCTTCTTCTCTTGCTCTCTTTCTTTGTCATTGATGAGTTTCTGTAGTGTTATGTTTGGCTTTCCTTATTTTTTGTATGTCTATTACAGGTTTTGGGTTTGTGGTTACCATGATAACTCATTCATGTATAACATCCTAAGTATATAGTAGTCTATATTAAGTTGATGGTTGTTTAAGTTCAAACACACTCTAAAAAAATTATTTTTACTCCCTCCTCTATGTTTTATGCATATGCTCTCATTCTTCCTTTTGTTTCCATGGAGAACAACTTCAGCAGTTGTCTGCAGGCACCTGAGCTCATTGCACACCGGAGGGAGTGGGGGGCCAGCAAGGCAGATCTATGGGAGCCTTGCTGGAGAAAGCTGAGGCTCAGCTGAATTGAGGGGCTTTAGGACAGAAAGTGTGGAGGGGAAAAAGGGAAAGATACAGTTGCCATGCTTCAATTCATGACAGCTATGATGCTGTTTTAATTAATACAAAATTTGGTCAGTACCATATTTGAGTGTGTGTGTTTTCCATACTATGTTTTAAAATGAAGAAAGTATATTTGAAATAGGAAATTCAAATAAAATATTCGTGAAGTTACTGAAAATCACCAATATTCATTAAACTTTAAAATGGATTATCAAAGACCTTGATGACCTTTCCTGTAAATAATGAATATTCATTCAAGTAATATTCATCCAGTGCCTTCCATATGCCAAGAATCGATGAACAAAATAAACATACATCTCTGCCTTCATGGGGGAAGACAATCAATAAACATAATAAATAAGTTAATTGTATTGAATAATAGAAGGTGATAAGAGATACAGAAAGGGTATGGGCAATTAGAAGTCCTGGCAGGATACATTTGTAAAGTGCATTTTTTTTTTTTTTAATAAGGTGGTGATGGTAGGCTTCATTGAGAAGGTGATATTTGAATAAAGATTTGAAGAAGAGGAGTGAGTGAAATATGGACACACCTGGGAGAGGAGCACTGCAGGCAGAAGGAACGTGTCTAGCATGTTTAGGAACTGATGGGAGCCAATGTGGCTGAAGCTGAGTGGAGTGAGAGAGTACACTAAGGGATGAGGTCAGAGAGGCGAGGGGGCTAAACAAGATTGGGCCATGTAGAACATTGTTAAGTATCTGGACTCTCACTCTGAGTTAAATAAGAGCCTTTGGTAGGTTTGGGGCAGAGAAGGGACATGATCTGGCTTGTAGTTTGAAGGGATCACATGGGATGCTCTGTTGAGGAGAGACTCTAGGGGCCAAAGGCAAAGGTAGGGAGGCCAGGTAAGAAGCCATGAAGTAATTCTGGTGGTGGTTTCATTCAAAATGGTAGCAGTGCAGGTGGTGAGAAGTGGCTGGACAACACATTCCCAAAACTTCGTGACTTGTAACAATTTATTATTTATCGTAAATCTGTGGGTTGACCAGATGCTTCCTCTGGGATTTCTTCTTTACTTATATGGCTGCATTTGCTGGAAGGCTGTCTGGATTAAAGGTCCAGGATGGGTTCCTTCATATGCTAGGAATCTTTGGCTTTCCTGTATCCAGCCTCTCATCCTCTAGGATTAAACCAGCTTCCTTATGTGGTGGCTTTAGGACAGTATTTCAGGAGAGAGAATGTGGATATTGCAAAGTCACATAATATTGCTTCTGCCACATTCTGTTTTTCAGAACCAGTCACACAGGTAATACAGATATAACCAGTGAGAAATATATTCTCTCTCTTGATGGGCGGAGTAGCAAAGTCACATTGCAAAGGGATCCGCATAGCAGGATAGGAGAATTTGTATCCATATTTTCATTCCACCAAAAAGTATTTAGTATTTTATAAGTATAGGTTGGATATGTGATGTGAGATAAAGAGAGGAATTAAAGATGACTCTGGGATTTTAATTTAATCAACAGGAAAAGAGAGTTACTACAACTGAGATGAGGAAGGCTGTGGGTAGGTTAAGTTTTGGGTGAGAAGAACAAGATCCAGGCAAAGGAACTGAAGGGTAGGCTCAGTGCATCAGAAATCAACATGTAGCTTAATATTAAGTTAAAGGCTGTCTGAGGCAGATACGTTTTTGTACTCTATGCTGTGTGAATCTTCATTGGCAAGCCTCTGTGTATGAGCATGTGTCTATGATGTGTCTGGATGTATTTGTATGTATGTTTGTTCATGTGAGTTTCAGCAACTTTACATATGCAAATATTGGCAAGTGACCTTTTGTTTAAGTCAAGGACTCCGCTGTTGAAGAGGGAGAAACTGGTCTCTCCTCATGCTGGTGCACATTCTTGGCTACATTTTACAAATATGCTGTAAAAGATAGAATATATTCTTTTCTAGCTGGTTTGACAGTCTACCCAAGGGTAGGAGGATAGATTCCATGACCTTTGAAAGTCAATTTTCTTCCCAAGATTTTACATTCCAATTATGTCTGATAGACTATTTAAATAAATGATGTTTTTTCTATTAGGAAAGAAAATTGACTAGAATTCATTCTATTTGAGCTGCAAAAATTTGAAAATAGGTCAACTCTTAATTATCCAGGGTAATAGGGAACATCTTGGATGGATTATCCTAAACCACAGGTAATTAACAAAATGTGCAAATTAGGCACTGATTCATAGCATTCATTAAAATTTACATTTAAACTACTACTTAAGCAGCATACATTTGTAGATGAGCAAATCAACATGGTAAAAATAATTTTTAAGATGAATACAGACATTATAAAGAAAATGTCGAGTTGAAAATGTTGCTGACAGACTGGACAACCTAAAATATTTTGTACTTAAAATCCAAAACATTTACCTAGATCTCCACAGGACACTTGGTAGTTTTTATTATCCCATTTTTGTAAAAGAAAAGGAGAGATCATCAGAGGTTTCCCACCTCCTGGAAACTGCTTGGTGGCCCAGGGCCATGGAACCCCACTCCGAATGTTAGTGTTCAGGCACATGGGGTCATTGCTGTCTCTCCACCACACACTTCCATGAAAGATCTAGTAGCAACACAAAGGCTAGGCAAGTGGGGGAGTGAGAAAGAGAAACTGGAGACATGAATAATAACAGGACAATCCTTAACTGAATATGAAAACCAAAGTTTTAGTGGCAGTCCTGTGTTTCAAGAAAACACTTGTCCTAGAAAACTGTTTTTTTCTGCCAAATTATTATTAAATCTGTTAAATTAATTTTCACTTATTATTCTTACGTATTTGCTGAAATAAATGATGATAGTAGTGCATTTATTTTTGCTGATGATAGTTTATTGAGATGTGTAATGTGCCCAACGCTGTATTGGGCACTTGGCTAATCTCCTTTACTTCCTACAGAGGCTCTAGGCAGTCAGAATAATTCCCATTTTACAGCTGATATGCAGAGAAGTTTATGGCAGCTTGTGGTAGAGGTTGGATTTAAACCCAACCCTTTCTGTCCGATGCCGAAGCCCATGCTCTTCTCCTAGGCTAGTGGTTTTCAAAGTGTGCCCCCTCTCTCTCTAGACTATCCCCACCTCCTGACCAACAGAGTGTGCATCTCTTGGGAACTTGTTGGAAATCTAAATTCTCGAGCCTCGCTGTGGACCAACTGAATCAGAAATTCTGAGGTTGGGGTCCAGCGATCTGTGTCTTCACAGGTCTTAGGAAACACTTTTCATAGGTAATTCTGATATATGCTCGAATTTGAGACCCATCAGACTATGCCATGCTTCCTTAAAAAGACCTTTATTATTTTTAACTAGAGAAGTGGAACTAATTGCAGCTTTTATAGGAGAAAGGAAGTCAATGGTCTAATTGAGCTTCTCCACTGGACTTTGTTTCCACTGAATGTTGTCAATTTTCTTACTAGAAGTAGCCAGGAAAAACTTCCTTAAAATCATTTGAGGAGAATATTGTATAATCTACATCACTGGTCTCCAAAGTGGACTATGTGCATTCCAGGGGTTCACAAGGCCATTCACAGGGTGTTAGGAAGAACATTTCTATTTTTATCTGAATATAAGAACAAAATAAACTTTACTAATATTTAATATGGGTTGAGAGTAACACATGAATTTGTATACAAATGCACATGTTTTAGTGTGGGTATAGGAGTCCCTCTGTGCCCAGGCTCACACACCCTTGTTCCACCCTTGTACTCGAGCCGTTGTGTGGCAACCAGCTGTGCACAGGTGCAACCCAGCAGCCTCAGGCTTCAGCTGCTCCCTCTCACTTATTATTTGGGGCCTTCCCTATCCTGGTCCAGTTATTCTCAAGCATGCACCAATTAGAAGTAGAAGGAACTTGACTCAATGTAAGCCGGCAGCCGGTGGATAAATACTTGCCCTTCCCAAGTCCCAGATGGACAATTTTGAAGTGCATTCTGCATATGGCTCCTCACAGCATGACTCTGACCTCACGGACCGGTAGTAGTAACCAGCTCCATTATGCAACTTTGGATTGACCTTTGACCTTTGCCTATTTCCCTTTTTCCAGAGTCCACTCCTGTTCTTTTTGGTGGAATCATTTCTGAAAACAAACTCCCTGCACAGATGCCCTTGTCTTAGTCTCTTCTGGGAGGAAAGAATCCTTCCTAAGTAGGGTGCATGCTAAAACATCTTTATAAAAGGATATAAGACAAACATTTTGGAGATTATTGGTTTAAAGCATTATCAATTTTTTAAAGAAATAAACCTATTGGAGGGTATTCTAAAAGTATTCTAATGGTTGTGTATGTGCTACACTTCTGTGAATGTGTGCCTATTTCATGGGCATATTACTTGTGACTCCACCCATTTTCCTCCCACTCAAGGAAGCATGTTAGATGCAAGTCAATAAGAGAATGGTTCTTATGGTGATACTCTTTTTTTTTTTTTTTTTT
>JAPYYM010003273.1:0-11345 GCA_028534135.1 Potos flavus
AAAAAAACAAACACTTCATATGGAGTTTGCCTTGTTAATGTCACGCCACCATTTTCTAGTTTCCTCAATGTGAAATGCCCAACACATGCAGGACCACATCCCGCACACCCACAAGTTAAATATAAGGAACTCAGCTACTCCACTCTCCGATGGACAGCCCCACTTCTGCACATCTGTCATGTAAATGCTCCAAGCCACTGACTCATGGTTTTTCATGTGCACTTTCAGTACCCGTATCTCTGTGCTTTCTAGCTTTGTCCCCTCTATCACCGCCTTCGAATTAATATTTCAATTAAACACCTGGAAATTCCTAATAAACTAACTGGTTCATACGCAGGAACCCTGCAATATTACTCAGTTCTGGTGCTGGATGAACTCACATCACCAGGCACATTTTAGGCAGATAGATAAACACAGAAAAGTCAGCTAGGGCCTCCACATTGACTACCAAGTGATCTATGTCTAAATTATGAAAACTCTCGGCCATGCACTCACCTAGCATCGTCTGTGATTGGTTAGGGGTGCAGATATGGGTTTTTCCGATCGGTCTTGATTTGAAAATGGGGGAAAAATTAGGGAGGATCCGTTATCAAATCCTGGCTATTTGGGGCTGACTCTCAGAGAATTCATCGTTTAGATTCCTGGATGTCACTAGGGCTAGTAATCTGGCTTCCCGCCAAGCATGACAGAGCGGACTGGTTTCCCGGGTTGTTAACGGTAGATAAGGGATTAGTTTCCTGGGCAGGTAGCTGCAAGTTTTGGGTCAAAGTTCTACTTTTAAATACGGTCTGCCAATTGTCAGGTCACCTGCATATTCAGTCTCTCTCCGTATATTCTGTTCTAAGACCCGGAGATGAAGAAAGTGAGAAGCCTTCTCCACTCGTCTGACACAAACACAACTCTAAGAGAAACCGAGTGCCTCTCTCGACCTCCGGGCTGCCCAGGAGCCCCTCTCCGCAGCAGAGGGGCAGCAATGCCCCAAACACCGTCCACTCACCTGCGCAGGGTCCATCCACGCCGCCGCCATCATGGGACCCGGTGCACAGAGCGGGGCCCGGAGACGCAGCGACTCGGGCGGGTCCCGCCGGCTCGGCCGACCGCCACCCCTCCCCTGCCCCGGGAGGGGTGACCGCGGCTGACGGTCCCACTCCCCGGGCACCGGGTGGCTCACGGCTCCTTCAAAGGCGCGGAGAGGAGTGGTAGCCTTCTTTCCGCTCTTCTTGGAAGAGCTTCACTGGAGGCGGCCACAGAACGGCGATCCCCTCCCCACAGCTGGCGTGGACGAAACCGTCGCACACGAATGACGCAAGCCACCAGGAGCCCGGAAGCCCCGCCCCCACCCGAGCGGACGCCGGTGCACAGCCCTCTGGGCAGTGTAGTTTTGGCTCTACAAATGCGCCCCAGAAGAACGTGTCCCGGAGCCGGTCTTCCTCGTCCTGAAAGACTTATCAGGCCCGGAGCTCGCTGTCAGACCCGCCCCTTCACAGCGAACACTGCGCGGGGGGGACCGAGGAGAAGGGGCCGTCCCTGTCCTGCCCTGGGAAGGCGAGGCTCAGGGGGCGGGGACCTCCGCCCGCGGTCAGGGCACGTGGTCACCAGCGTGGTCACCAGGCCCAGGGCCCGGCTGCTGACTCCCCCGTGCGCCTCACCTCCTGCAGATCCTCCTGCGGGGAAGACGGATGCTCGAGCGGTGAGGGGACCGCCGAGACCAGGACGCCGGACGCCCCCTCGGACGCCGCCCCTCCTGGGCCTCCTCTGGGCCCGCGCCGCGTGCTGCGGGGCCTTGACGCGCCGATGGGCCCCGGGAGCCGGGACCCCAGGCTGGAGCACGGCCGGCGTCGAGTGTGTGTCTCACGTGGGCACTTGGACCGGGGTCTGAGCGCGGGCAGGCGGGTGGTGCGTGGATGCGGAGATTCGGGAGTTGGTAGCCGACGCTGCTGTCTCAAGTCTCCGCGAGAGCAAGAACAGGTGGAGAAAGGAGTGGACGGGGGCGAAGCCTGAGCCAGCCCGGCGGGGAGTAGTTGCAGACAAGAAACCAACAAAATCATGTTAGATGCTAACATTCCTTTCAGAATTATATCGGGCAAAATCTTGCAAGTCGCCATCAGGGACTTTTTTTGTTTTCTTCTCATAACTATGAGAGTGAGAGAATAAAGTCTCATTTCGAATGAGTTGAGAATACATACGGTTATAAAAATGGACACTATGCAGAAAATGTCAAGAGATTTAACTTTATGGAATATTACTCAACCACGAGAAAGAATGAAATTTTGCCATTTGTAACGCTATGGATGGAGCTCGGGTGTATTATTCTAAGCAAAATAAGTCAGAGAAAGACAAATACCACATGATTTCACTCAGATGTGGCATTTAAGAACCAAAACAAACGGTCACGGGGAAAAAAAAGAGGAAAACTAAGAAACACTATTAAGAACAAACTGATTGATGGTTGCCAGAGGAGAGGTGGGTGGGGGGATAGGTTCAGTAGGTGATGGAGTGCACTTTTGATGAGCCTTGGTTATGTATGGAAGAGTTGAATCACTATATTGTACATCTGCAACTAATATTACACTGTATGTTAGCTGGAATTTAAATAAAAATGAAAAAAATTAATTTTAAAAGTAGAGAAGAGCGTGACTGAATCAAGGATTAAAATCCAGTTAATTTCCTAGAAGAAGATGCTTTTTATAAAAGGAGGTTGTGGAGACATGTGGCTTAATTAGCACACAAGGAACAGTGTGATCCATCATTGAGTATAGTAATTTGACCAAATTGGAAAAGACATACTTCTTTTCACATGTGGTTGGTACACTTAAATGGTTTGAGGGTAGGATGTACGTCAGATACCAAAGTTAAGATTTTTATATTGTGTCCTGGGTGGCAGAATGTCCGGAATAAGTGGTGAGGAAAACTATGTAGCTTTTGGAGACTTTGAAATTCCTACTGTAAAGCATGTCTGAGAGTTTTCATAATTTAGACATATATCACTGGTAGTCAATGTGGAAGCCCTCGTTGACTTTTCTCTGCTTAATCTACCTCCCCAAAAATGTGCCCAGTGACGTGAGTTTACCCAGCACCAGAACTGAATAATATTGCAGGGTTCCCATGTACAAACCAGTTAGTTTATTAGGAATTTCCAGGTGTTTAATTGAAATATTGACTCAAGAGCACTGATAGGACAAAGCTAGAAAGCACAGAAATATGGGCACTGGAGGTGCAGATGAAAAACCGTGGACCAATGTCCTGGAGCATTTAAATGACAGATCTGTGGTAGTGGGGCTGTCCATTCGAGAGTGGAGTAGCTGAGTCACTTCTTTACTCAGTGGGTCTGGTCACATGCAGAGATGTGGTCCTGCATGTGCTCGACATTTCACACTGAGGAAGCCATGTAGAATATGGTGAAGGGAGTGACATTAACGGGAGACACAGTGGTGAAAGCAATGACTGCGATGAGCAGAGAACATGCTTTTTTTTTTAAGAATTTTTTCTTTAAATTTTATTTATTTGAGAGAGAGAGAGAGATCACAAGCAGGCAGAGAGAGAGGGGGAAGCAGGCTCCCCGCCGAGCAGAGAGCCCGATGCGGGGCTTGATCCCAGGACCCTGAGATCATGACCTGAGCCGAAGGCAGAGGCTCAACCCACTGAGCCACCCAGGCGCCCTGAGCAGAGAACATGTTTAAGCTCCCAGCTGTGTCTCGCTGTTTATTCTGGTGCAGTCAGCTTATCATGGATGGCAGGGGGAGCTGACACATGCAGCTGTCACAGGACACAGGGAAAAGGTGGAAGAGAGTTCCCTAAATTGCTACAAGTGGAGGATGTCTTTTCAGAAGACACGATGTTACATTTGTTATTAGGGATGATTTATTTGATGCAATCAGAATATGACACACCACTAGTATGTGCTAGTGTGTGCTCACTAGAGGTGCTAGTGAATCATTGAGAACTGAGTGGCATTGACGTACAGTGAAACACTCTGTCTCAGAGATGGTAGCATGCTGGAAGTCAGTATAAAGAGGGTAGACCTCTGGGTTGATCAGAGTCCTGGTTTACAAATGGCATACTCCTGAAAACATGGGGAATAGTAAATTGAGTCTAGAAGCAAACGTGATAGGTGGTAGGTTGTACACCACCAGGGTGGTTATCTGCACAAAGTAGTAACCAGTTTTCAAGGTGAGTAGTTGAGTCACCATCCCTGGGGGCCAGGAGGGATATCATCTTGGGAGGCTTTCATGGGAAAGAGTTTCTATAAGAAATAAAGATTCTACCCAGTCACACACCAACTCAAATAACTATAAAGAACTGGTACAAAATGACTCAGCTTTTATTAATTAGCATCTTGCATCTAAAAGAAACAAAAGATAAGGCAGTAGAGCCAGGAGAGCTCCCTGGACAACCACAACAAAACAGGTGCAGACAGGGCTCAAGAAGCCATCTGAACGGATGGAGGCAACACCCTCTGAGAGTGGGCCCGGACCCAGGGGTGCTCCAGGATTTGGGCTAAGGGCAGCCGCTCTGAAGGCTGGTATCTGAGAAGCTTGGAGATCAAGTCCTGGGCCCCCAAAGGTAATGATGGGGGAAACCTTACATCTACCTGATGAGGCCAGAGAAGAAAAAAGAGAACATGGTTAATTTCTGTGCTGCATGTTTTCTCCATTTCTTAAGGCCCTTGAAAGCACTGTTCTGGATCTTATTAGACAACCTTTGTGTGGATCCCAGGCTCTGCAGGCCTGACTCCCTAATGAATGTAGCCAGAGTGTAGCCATCTTACCTTGAGGATGCGTCTGTAGGTCTCATTATGGGAAGGGCTCTCAAAGGGTGGATTTCCCACCAGCAGCTCATAACACAGCACTCCAATGCACCACAGATCAACCTTCTCATCGTATGTTCTCCTTTCAATCATTTCTGGGGGCAAGTAGTCCAGAGTCCCACACATTGTCTTTCTCCTAGAGGACAGCAGGGAAGGGAGCACTGCACAGAGGCCCAGAACAAGGGTAGCCCTCCTTTTCTAGATTCCAGTGAGACAGCACACCCTAAAAAGTCCGAGCAGTCCCCTCCTGAGCATGGGAGTTTGGAAGCACTAAGTTTTAATAAGGATCAAGGTTTAGGGACGGCAAACACTGGGACCCACCAATTCTATATTTTGGAGTTACTTGTACAGTTATGTAGCTCATGATCCAGGATGTTTTCAGAATATTTGGGGCATAAATAGAGATTTTGAACAAAGTGATAGTGCATCAAGAGGGACCAAGGAAAATTCCTGGAGTTATAGAGCAATGATTCTTACATGGAAACTTACTGGGAAAGTTACATGTTAACAGAGATCAAAGATAAAAGTTAAGGTCCAGCCACATTCTTTCAATCTACAGATGCACATTAAATATATGCACATGAAAAAGGGAGTACTCAAATACAAAACCAAGTTTGTATCTGGGTCTTACATACGGAATGAATTAAATTGGATCATTCCTAAGTGGCACCCAGGGCCCAGGCCACCACCACCCCACCTACCTCAGAGATGGAGTGTGCACAGACCAGCCGAAGTCTGCAATCTTCACCTCACCCCTGAACCCCAGCAGTAGGTTCTCTGGCTTAATATCCCTGTGAATCACCTTTTTCTCATGGCAGTAGGTCAGAGCATCCGCCAATTCCTCCATTATCTGAGTGAGCAAAGAAAAAGCCGTCCGGAAATGAAGCCCTCCACAATTTCATATGAGATAAAATATTCCTCATGCATTTTATAGTTGTAGTGGAATCTTTATTTCCTGCTTACCGACCCTGTTACTTCCTTAATGGCACCACAATTCTTGCTGGGGGAGGGATTCCTCTCCCCATTTTATGTGGTCTTACAGGATGGATGCTAAAGTGGACAGAACCTCCCTTTTGCCCTAGAACAGCAAGTAGCTGGACACGACCTGTGCTGAGCTAAACAGATGATCTCCCACAGGACTTGAGGCCTGAAGAAATGATACAAAAGCAGGAGGAAAGTTGCAAGATCCTTCCTTCTGTCAGCAAGCTGACCCAGCACTTCTGCTGGGATGACTGTTGCTCTGATTCCCCATCTGGAACCCGCTAGAAATCTCTTGCTTCCTATTTCTAAGCCAGTTCCACTCACTTATTCAGTGAACTCCTTCATAGGCTTTCAACATGCTTCTCTGCATAAGGTGGTGGAGTTAGATTGCCTTGCTTACACTAATTACTAATACTCTGGGGGTAATTAGGGTATCAAACGGTGAAGTTATGTATGTGTCATTATATAAAAGGTACAGAATTGGGGCGCCTGGGTGGCTCAGTGGGTTAAAGCCTCTGCCTTCGGCTCAGGTCATGATCTCAGGGTCCTGGGATCGAGCCCCACATCGGGCTCTCTGCTCAGCGGGGAGCCTGCTTCCCCTCTCTCTCTCTGCCTGCCTCTCTGCCTACTTGTGTTCTCTCTGTCAAATAAATAAATAAAATTAAAAAAAATTAAAAAAAAAAAAGGTACAGAATTCAGAAACAAAGAAAAAAGAAGAATGTGGACAGTAATGACAGCCAAAAGCAGTGACCCCCCCCCTAAACCAGTCCACAGTAAACTCATGGGCCCCAGAGCCCCCGGGCCCCCGCCTCACCGTGGCTGTGTGCTGTTCATCGAACGTGTGGCTCTTCTGCAGCTCCTTGTAGAGCTCACCCCTTGGAGCATATTCCAGAATCAGGTACACGCGGCGCGCATCGTGGAAATAGTTGTAGAGGCGTAGGATGTTGGGGTGTCTGGAGAAGGGACAGAGGAAGGGTCAGACTCATAAGGCCCAACTCCTGATGCCGTCGCAAGCGGCTGGTCACACAAGGGGCAAATCGCGCTGGGACCAGAACCAAGCAGCCCGATGCCGGAGCGTGCGCGCGAACAGGAGCGAGCCTCAGGATTCTGGCGTCTGAAACTGGGAGGACGACACGCTGTTAAGTGCAATGAACTGCAGACAAAAATCTTCCAGGCGGCCTGTTTGAGGGCCGTTTGGGGGGAACGCGGGGTTCAGGTGCCAGAGACGGAAGAGAAAACGGAAGAGCATGAGGCCGGGCCGGATGCCCGCGCAGGCTGGCCTTACTGCAGGTGCGCCTGGATCTCGATCTCCCTGCGCAGCTGGTGCTCCAGGCCTTCCTTTTCGATCTGGGACTTGAAGAGGACTTTCAGGGCCACGATGAAATGGCTTTCCTTGAGCCGAGCCAGGTACACATTCCCGAATTTCCCCTTGCCCAGAGGACGCCCGATTTCAAAGTCGTCAATGGTGAGGCGCCGCCTGAGAGGAAAGCAGGAAAAGAGCCTGAGTCCGGGCGGCGGGCGGCCGGGAGTCCTCCTCGCGCTCCTCAGGGGCGCGCTCGGCGGGGGTCGCCCCACTCCCGCTCCCCTTCCGGACGCCGCGCCGGCGACACTCACGCGGGCGGGACGCTGAGCTCCACGCGGCCCGCTGCAGCGGCGGGCGACAGACGGAGGTCGGCGCGCCCCGCCGCGGACGCCAGCCCTGCGCGACCTCCCGTGCGGTCCTGGGTGCTCTCCCCTTGCCCCGCGCGCGGACCTCCGCCCGCCTTCATCGCCGCGCTCGGGTGGCTCCCGAGAGGAGACGGCGGCGTCGGGACGCCTTCCGGAGCCTCTGGAGACGTCCTGGAGAGCGGCGAAGGCCGGCGGCACGCGGCCGACGCTCCTCGGACGCCGAGCGCCACAGACAACCCGGGGATCCCCGCGCCTCGCAGCCTCGGACGCACCCGCACCGAGGCAATCCACGCACGCCTGCGCGAGGCCTTTTATGCCATCGCCCCTCTCATTGGCTGAGCCCGCAGCTCCTGTCCGGCTCCCATTGGTTGAAGCTTCTGAGCGCGGGGGCAGCGTGCCCAATAGAAGAGATGGAAAGGGGAGCTTCCGCCCATGCTTAGCCAATGAGATTGCAGGGCGCGGAGACCTGCGGGGCGCGGGCGCGGGGCGGAGTCGGGTTGGACACCCGGAGGTGGGGCCTCGGGGAGGAAGGCGACCTCGGAAAAAGGGGGGACGAACCGGGGGCAGCCGAGAGGGTACGATGCTCACGGGTCTCAGTGAATGAAAACCTACAGAAATCCACGAGGGCGTGAATCCATTAATGAACGGACGTGGGGCACGTGGGAATGAATAGACACCAACCGCGGGAAGCGGCCGGGGTGCCCCTGTGAAGTCCGCAGACCGCCCGCGTGCCGCCCCGCCCCGCCCCCGCTCGAACGTCGTGCCCCATTGGGGCCTCTCCATCACGCTCCCCGAAATTTCTGCCTCCTCGCCGAATGTCCTGCAGCCCTTGCCCTCCCCACCCCACCCCACCACCCCTGCAGCCTCCCCAGCCTCGGCCTGCAGGCCCATTCGGCGCGGGGACACACAGCCTAGTCACCCCTGGCCTCGTGCATTTGTTGCACCAGCAAAAAATTTTTTTACCAGCAAAAAAATGGGTTTATTTGGAAATAACGGAGAATTACAATTAGGGACAAGCAAGCTACAGCAAAAACCATAGGCTAGTCCCCCCAACATTGGAGAGGAACATTGTTACGGAGAAGGAAATTTGGGAGCACTTGTTTTGAAGGTAAGTCCATTGGAGAAAGGCAACAGTTTAGTAAAAGACAATTTCTCATTGGTCGAGTTGCAGGGGTGGTCAGTTTCTTGTAGGAAAAGCAATGTACATCTTTTCTCCTTGGGGCCTATAATTGATGATTCTTTCCTGTTGGGGATTATTCTGTTGGGGTCTGTGATTGACATCCCTAGGCAGCATCCCCTTGGACTCCTGACTCCATTTTAGTGAAATTTCCTTTTATTTTCACAGACCCTGTAATCAGTTTGCATTTGGGGGTCTCAAATAGTAAAATCAATCCACATGTGTATTTGCAAATACAAAAGTTCCAGAAACTTTCGAATGGAATTCTTTTAGACAGGTAACAATATAAATTGTTGGAGAAATAGAATTTAAAAAGAAAAAAAAAAAATCTCCCAACCTAGAAAGCCTCTCCACAAAGATAGTAGAGAAATAAAAATGTTTATTACTGAATAAGCTTTAAGCCAGAATGTGATGCCATATCACAGATAATTGCTAAGAGATGGTAAAGTCAGAAAGATACCCTTTCATGTAGCCATGCAGATACTAGCTTTCTCAGTGTCTCCCATTACATATTTTCAGCATAGACAATAATTAGTCCTCATGTAAGAAAACATGACAGCACCAATTGTTACACAATTCATCCTAAATTTACCTAGTAATTGGGGTGGCTAGCTGCTGCTACCTCGGCTTTCTATAAGGGAAAACAAACTTCTCATTACCTGAGGGTAGACGGTAGTATTAACCTTAAAAATACAAGTTATTTTAGCAGCAAAAATGGGTTTATTTGGAAATAGCATAGAATTGCAATTAGAGACATGCAAGCTATGGTAAACCATAGGTAGATCCCACAAAGAAAAGTTATTTTATGGAGGAGGAGGAAGTTGGGACGGTTGTTTTGAATAAAATTCTTTGGAGAAAACAGTTCAAGGTGATGACAGTTTCTCATTGGCAGATGTGTGGGAGATGCAGTGTCCATATATCCCTCTTGGGGTCTAGAGTTAGGCCTCTACCTTCCCACAGAAACTGGGACAGAGGGATGCTATCTCCCTTGAGGTTTGCATTTCAAAGAGATGGCTGATAGGTCTTTTGAGAAAGACCTTCCTGGGTTGGGAGGGCACAGGGTGCCTGAGGAAAAGCAAGAAGGCTAGTGTTAAGGAGGGCACATAGTGTGCATGAGCACTGGGTGTTACACGCAAACAATGAATCGTGGAACACTACATCAAACACTAATGTACTGTATAGTGACTAACATAACAAAAAAAAATAAAGTCTATTTTGTCCAAAAAAAAAAAAAAAAAAAGGCTAATGTGTCTAGAGCTGCAATTGCAGGGGTTCAAGTGGAATGAGATGAGTTAGATAAATGGAGACAAATTGTGTAGAACCCATCAACCTTTGTAAGGAGGTTGCAATATGCTCCCGAGTGTGTCCTACAGTGTACCTGTTATTTGTTTAATCAGATATGGTAAGGCAGCAGACCTGAAAGTGATTGTCATGGAGGAAGTTTATGCTCACAGATCTCTACAAATAAGAGGGAATGCTACCGACGGGAGATCATGCATTGTATGAATGGAGACCTCGGTTCTTGGATTCCCCATGAAAGATTTATGTGGGGATCCACTCTCAGCCAGCCAGAAGGAAGGTAGCAAGCACGTAGTTTATTAAGGATAGTGCGCTGTCAAGGTGGGAGAGCAGGCAGGCCCAGAGGTGACAAGTGCCCTGAGGCTACAGGGATCTTTTCTTTTTAAATAAGTGGGGGTCGTGGCTCATGGAGGGGTAGTCTTCAGTGGAGGCTACTTCCAATCATTTGGGGGACGACTCCTACTGGTTGGGAAGGCGAGTTTTTGACCCTACAAGATTTGTCCCAGAACCCTCTTGGCAACCTTCCCCCGTGGCGGAGGGGACAAAACCACAAGGCAAATACATTATAATGACCCTAGGGGTTCCCCTGGTGCAGAGGGGGAAGAGGAGAGCACAGGTTCTGCACCTGTGGCTCTTGGTCTGTCAGCCCTGGGGTGCTGGAAGCCAGTCAGGTTGCTGTGCCTCCCTAGTCAGCAAGGCCCCAGATGCCAGACCACAGAAAATTAAAAATATATACTTACTACACTGTGAAGCGGATAACCATCCTGGGGAGGTTTGAGCTGAGTGGTAACGTAATCTGACTCGTGAATTAAAAGATCAATCTGGGTATTGTATGGAAATTAAACTACGGGAGGGGCAAGAAAAGGGAAGATCTGTTGGGCAGTTGCCCAGATGGGTGAGGACAAGGATTTAAATTAAGGTAGTGACAGGGGAGGTAGTTTATCACAAGGTACAAACAGTTGACCAAAAGGGACAAGTTATCAAATTAGTACAGAAATACAGACATGAATGTAATGGTTTCACAGTATAGATTGTTGATATTTTAATCTACATTTAAATAATGGGGAGAAAAAGTTTATGAGCACAACAGGACAATGGCTGGAAGTGGGGAATGATGAAACATGGCTGTGAAGTGTCTGACTTGGGCAACAAGGCAGAAGACAGTGACAGTCACTGAGATTTTGGGCACCTCGAACACGCCTAGAATACCCCATGCTGCCTCCTTCACATGGTAAGATTTCTGACGATGCTACAGTGTATCTTCACAGAAATCCCTTACTATGGGGCGCCTGGGTGGTTCAGTTGTTAAGCGTCTGCCTTTGGCTCAGGCCACGATCCTAGGGTCCTGGGATCGAGTCCTGCATCAGGCTCCTTGCTCTGTGGGGAGCCTGCTTCTCCCTACCCTACTCCCCT
>JAPYYM010003274.1:0-11343 GCA_028534135.1 Potos flavus
ATCTAATTCCACTCTGTACGTGGTACCACCTGTTGAGTTCATGCCAGCCAGAAAAAGATGCGGCCCCTAGATCTCTTGCAGGAGGCCAGGGGGAGTGGGGAGGAGGATTTTGAAAAGCACTGCCCACCGTCCATGTGTCCACCCCAGCGCTAAATCACGCATGCCTTCTGGGGCTGGGTGTTCGTATTGCTCTCTGGTGTGTCTTTTTGCTTCTGTGCCCTTTCCCTGAAGTGCTGCTCAAGCTCAGGTTGCACTTGTCCTCCTCTGACTTCTGCTGAGTCAGCTTCCATGGGAGTCGAAACCCTTTAGAGAGGCATCTATTAGTTTATTTAAGAGAGGGTTAATTTTCTGGCCTGGGACCAGCAGACTCCGCTGAGACCAAGAGTGTTTGCCACGCTCAGAGAATATTTATGTTGCCTCTCCAGCCTCCTCATGTGCCCCATCCTTGTAGGGGTGATAAGGAGAGAGGAAGGTCCCCAAAGTATGTGCTTCATCATGTAGTATATTGACAGTTAAATAGAAAGCTAAATTGGCTGTTTTTCTCTTTGGTTTTGTCTCCCCTTGTGCGGGGCAGTTGTGTATGTAAAACTTGGTTAGAAGAGCAATGAGGCCACTGACTTCAATAAAAATCCAGTATTTGAATTTGGTTTACTTTTTTGGAATCAGTACCACTCCTCCTAAGAACTTTATAGAGGTGGCAAGGGGGTAAGGGGTTAGAATGGTTATAGATACAAGTTTGAGAATTTTGTTTTCTGCTGTAGGAATCTAAAGGTTATGACAAAAGAGAGGAAATGCCCAAAATGATCTGTTTGTGTTTCTTTTCTTTTTTTTTTTTTAAGATTTTATTCATTTATTTGACAGAGAGATCACAAGTAGGCAGAGAGGCAGGCAGAGGGAGAGAGGGAAGCAGGCTCCCCACTGAGCAGAGAGCCCGACGCGGGGCTCGATCCCAGGACCCTGAGATCGTGACCTGAGCCGAAGGCAGAGGCTTTAACCCACTGAGCCACCCAGGCGCCCCATCTATTTGTGTTTCTTTGAGTGCATTTTAGCCCAGAGACCCAGAGATGAACTCATGGCCGCTGAAGAATGGTTCCAGCCCCAGGAGGTTGCCTAAGTGGACAACTATCTTTACTCTTTTGGGGCCAGTCTAGTGGGTCTGTCTGGGAAATATCTCCAGCCATACACCAAGCAACCAGGAGCTCTGAATGCCAAACTCAGCTCTGCATCTGACTTATTGTGACCTTAGGCAATTCTCAGCCCCTCTGTGCCCTTCAATTTTTCATCTGAGGGTATTAAACCACACAGCCTTATGCTTTGGCTACTTTCCAGTTGCAGCTTTCTGGGGGGCCTGATATTTGATGTCAGGGCCTAGAACACAGTTGAAATGCCACGTTTGGCCTGATATCACCAGGGCCAGTCCCTCTTGGTCCCACCTGCTTTCCCCATATCAGGGCAGCCCTTGGGCTGGGACCATCAGTTCCCCTGCAGCGAGAGGTGTCAGCCTCACCTGACCCGAGTGCTCTCTTGCCCTAGAGGCCGGAGTCTGTGGGAGAGTGAGCAGACCGAATTATCTATATTCCAAGGAAAATTCTGGTGGGTCCATTGCTGCATGTGCAGGATATACATAGAAATTCAAAGGCCTCTGACAGAACAAAGACAAGGCACATTATCCAAATCTCAACTTCCAAAGTAAACCTTAAATCCACTAAACCTGTTACAGGAAATATACGCAGTTGGAGGTGAGGGATTGTTTCTCTTGGCAGACTGGTTTGGTTCGTTTCACTTTTATTTTTCCTCACTCTAATTTCTTTGCTTCAGGCTTGTGAGTTTCCTTGTCATCCAGCCAGCTTTTAAACCATGCCAGTTGCAACATCATGAATTGTATTTGGGACCACTGCCCCCATTGGATTCCTGAGCACCAAGGGTGACCAAAGTGGAGAGGCCCATGGTTCTCTGCTCTTGGCCTCCCATTGTCCTTGGTGTGTGTAAGGGCTGTGGTACTCGACCTTTGTCTTTTGCTGCTGTTCTTCATCTTTGGTCCAGTTCCTCCCACCATATTCTCCTGAGTACAAAGCTTCCCAATCCACTTGCTTCGTGTTTAACCATTTAAGTAGGTATCTATGAAAAAAACATATGGATTACTTTTGTGTGTTTTAAAATTTTTTTTACATAAACTGTACCAGGCTGTAAATTTCATTTTTTCTTAACTTCTAATAAAAATTTAAGTGTGTATGTGTGTGCGTTTATATATATATATTCTTCTTCTTCTTCTTCTTTTTTTAATTAAAGTAGGCTCTGTGCCCAGCGTGGAGCCCAGTGCAGGGCTTGAACTCATGACCCTGAGATCAAGAGATCAAGACCTGAGCTGAAATCAGAAGTCAGGCTCCCAATAGACTGAGCCATCCAGTCGCCCCTTATGTTACAGTTTTTAAGTTACATTTTAAGTTATATTTTTTACCTTTATCTGTGATGCTACAATTTGATCTAGTTTGTTCCTTCTAACTTCTATATAGTATTCCATCGTGAGCCTATTTTTCCGTTTCACCTCCACTTTGGTGTTCATGGCAAGGTTGTGGTGAAGATCCCTTGTCGTGTCCCCGGTGCCTTTGTGCACAGGGTTTCCTCCAGGAATGGAGATTTGGGGTCCCAGGGTGTCCACTTACCTGAGTGTACCACATGCTGCCACACTGCTTTAACAGAGGGTTTGCAGCAGTGTAAGTGGCCACCTGCAGTGTCTGAGAGTCCCCATTGTCCCCACACCCACATGGACAAAGAATAGAGAAAGGGATGATACTGGTGAGACCTCATGGTTTCAGCCTGCACTTGTCTGAGCGCTGGTGAAGTTGAGCAGCCGTCTGTATACTGTTATCTGCTCTTTTTTTTTGCGCGTTCATCTCTTTTGCTAGTTTTTCAAATGGGCTCCCAATTTTTATTGTTCATTTTCCATGCATCCCCTTAATGTGCTGGTTATTCTTTTTCATCTGTAGTCGTGGCAAACATCTTGTCCTGGCCTGTGGCTGCCTGTGAATGTTGCCGTGTCCGTTGTTGAACAGAAGCTTTCAGTTTGGGGAACAGTCTTGAAGACAGTATTCGTTTTCTTTTGTGGATCATAAGAGATCTTTCCCCACCTGGAAATCACTCTATTACTTTCTCCTATAGAAATAGTTTAAAAATGAGTTTGCAACTTCACTGTGTAAAAGGAAAGTCCTAGGATGGTTTAAAAGGAAAAAGAAGACCTCACAACTCACAGGATGCTTTTTTATACCCGCCAGGTGGGCAAAAATTTTAAAATTGGACAGTGACAATGTTGCTGAGCACATGGAACCACAAGGAGACTCACACAGTGTTGGTGGAAGTGTAAATCAGTACCTCTTCGGAAGACAGTTTGACTTTATCTTACAAATGAAAAGTTCTTTTTCGGGGCGCCTGGGTGGCCCAGTGGGTTAAAGCCTCTGTCTTCGGCTCAGGTCATGATCCCGGGTCCTGGGATCGAGGCCCGCATCGGGCTCTCTGCTCAGCAGGGAGCCTGCTTCCCCCTCTCTCTCTGCCTGCTTCTCTGCCTGCATGTGATTTCTCTCTCTGTGTCAAATAAATAAATAAAATCTTAAAAAAAAAAAAAAAAGAAAAGTTCTTTTTCCACGCATACTCTGCAGAAATTCATCCACCTGTGTAGGAGCAGATGTGTGTGCAAGTGTTCCTAGCAGCAGCATTGGTAACGGTGAACCCATACATAGCCCACGTAGGCGTCAGCAAGTGAGTGTGTACCTGGCAGCGTGCTCGTGCAACAGCACACTGCATGGCTGTGGACCGTGCTGCCACGGCGCGCTCTATAGTGGACCGTGTGTGGCTAAATGTGTTGATGCAGCAAAACCTCACAATCTCGAATGAAAAAGGATGATGCCATTCGTATAAGGTCAGACATACCTGAAGCAGTACATCTTTTAGGGTTGTATGTATAGTAATACAGCTATAAGGAAAAGTAAAGACATTTTAAAAAATAGAGTGATGATTACCCGTGAGGGGCGTAAGAGACTCATTAGGAGTACCCTACTTAGGGCGCTGGCAGGGGCGATGTTTTGGAAGCAGGTGGCACATGGGCGTGCACTGGTGTTTTCTCTTGTACATATGCTCCATTTTGTGTGTGTGTATGAAAACTGTTCGTCATTTGTGTGAACGAACCCACTACAGTAGTCTGGAGGGGAGTACACCAGGATCTTTAGTCAACGCTTCGGTGATCCTCTTGCAGATGGTCCAGGTTCTGAACTTAGAAAAACACTGTCTTGGAATTTCACAGTATCCCTTCAGGCGACTGGCCTTATTCCTGGCAGGGGGTTGGAGAGGAGATTCTTACCAAACCAAGGCTGCAGATTCTGGACAGGTTCCAGGACTGGGTCATGAAAGTAGTCAGCCACAAGGGAGGGAGCACTGGAGCAGGAGCCCAGAGACCTAGGTCCTGGACCTCTAACTTGGACATTTTATTTCTCTTGACCTCCATGTCCTCATCTGTGAAATGAGGAAGTGGGATTGGGTTATCTTCAAGGTCCTTCGTAGCTCTCTGTTCTGAGGTCGTGATCATCCTTCTCTCAACTTTTGTGTCTTCTCAGCCAGGTCCCAATGATAAGAAATCAGAACTGCTGCCGGCCGAGTGGAATAGCAATAAAGACCTGTATGTCCTCCGGTATGAGTCTAAGGATGGGTCCAGACGGCTCCTGGTGAAGGCTGTCACCGTGGAGAACAGCATGATCATCAATGTGCTGGTGAGTCTCAGAGACATGTTGGCATCTGCTGGTGGGAGCGGACGTTGGGATCACCTTTGTGCCGCCCATTTAACAGTACAGATCAAGAGCCTTAAATGTTTGTGAGGACTTTACCCAGTGACCCTACTTCTGGAACCAAGACAGAAATCCTTCATATAGAAAAGCTTTGTGCTCAAAGATGTTCACCTTCTGGTATTAGCAAGGGAGGGACTTCATCACAGGGGAATGATTACCTAAATTAGGGTAAATCCTTTCGATGACAATAGGAATGGAAAAAAGCTTACTATAGGCCCAAGGGAGGGCTACTTTTAGTTCTTTAGATAAGCCTAGCCCTCTGCTATCCTGGTGCCCTTACATTTCTCCTTTCCAGGGATATAAAACACCACCATGGGCTGCCTCACACACACCCTCCTCCCTTCAGTTCCTGCTGATTCCTTCTCATTTTTCACTTCCTCAAAAAGTGTAGTCCTGACTACTTACTCTCCCTTGCCAAAAAAATCTAAATTATGCCTCTCTACTTCATCATTTTATTTCCTTGCTGGTCCTTACCTGTCTATAATTATGTACTTAGTTGTCCTTTGGTTTGAGGTTTGTCTTCCGCCGCTGGACTGTAAGCCCCCCAAGGGCAGTGACTCTCTTGTTAAGTTTGTCCTGGTTGTCCCTGTGTGCTCGTACAAACGTAGCATGCAGTCTGTATTGCACTGTACCTGGCTTTTTCACTCAAAATGTTTTGGGGGTCTTTACATGAGAATGCATATAGATACACCCTGTTCATTTTAACTACTATGTAGTATTTTGTAATACTGTAATTATTTATCCCTTTCTGGTTTTTTCCCCCCCTTATTTAAATTCCGTTTAGTTAACATATACTGTATTATTAGTTGCAGGGGTAGAATTCAGTGATTTATCAGTTGCGTTTAACACTCAGTTCTCATTACATCAAGTGCCCTCCTAAATATCCATCAACCAGTTCCCCCATCGCCCCCACCAACCTCCCCTCCAGCAACCCTCAGTTCCCTAGAGTTAAGAGTTCTTATGGTTTGCCTCCCTCTCTGTTTTTATCTTATTTTTCCTTCCCTTCCCCTATGTTCATCTTATCCCTTTCCATTTTGATAAGCATTTAGATCTTGTGTTAGAGTTCTTAGTTATAAATAACAAAATTCCCTCAATTTCCTTAAGCAGATTTGGTTTATTAAAAGAACTGGGATAGCCATTGAATTGTTGGGAGGGCTAGAGAAACAGGTTCAAGGCTGGGCTTTCAAGACAGTGCCTCAGAAGCACACCATGGAAACCACTACTACTGCAGCCGCCCCAAGCATGAGGGGTGGGCTTGGGCTGTAGGCCCTGGAGGCCCTTCTCATGAGCTGCTGGTGCCTCTGCTGCTGCCCTCGTGAGCAAGGCGTCTACCCCTTGCTGGGCCTGCTTTTCCATGTTGCCCACTTCCAAGTCAAAGATGTGCATCCATTGGGCACCTCAGTGACATGCATGTGTCGGGCTGCAAAAGAGTCTGGGAAGTGGGTTTACTGGGCTCAGTCTCAGAAAGGCAATCTTTCTAAATCAGAGCAGTCCCCAAGCACCGGGAGGGTATTTCGCATATTACAGACATTGCTGGTATGTTTCTTTGTGTATGTATATTTCTTTAACCTGAATATTTAACTGTTGTTCTCCCATTAGCCCAGAAATATCCCCTGTCTCTTGTTTTCTGTTTTCATTTTTCTAGGAAAGTGGGTCACAGCAGGTATCAGATTTGACCCTGAATTTGGATGATTATATCGATTCAGAACACCTGGCTGACTTCCACAGGTACGTCTAAGTGATGGCTTTTCCCTGGGAAAAAGAGGAGAGAAACAATGGAATGGGGTGGAGAAGTCCAGAGAGTCAAGAAAGGTTAATAGAATGATCTTTGTCTTCTGGGCACAGTCACTTCCAGTGCTGGGTCATGAAGGCAGTCAGCTACAAGGCAGGGAGCACTGGAGCAGGAGTCCAAAGACTAGGTCTCAGACCTCTAACTTGGACATTTTATTTCTCTTGACCTCCACGTCCTCATCTGTGAAATGAGGAAATGGGATTAGATTATCTGCAAGGTCTAAATTGTCTTTCCTGTTTTTAATTTAAGAGAAGGTTCACATGGGAAATGCCACGTGAAGTAAACTGATAGAAGCGAGAGTCCACAAGTGCTGCAGTGGCTCCAGGGAAGAGATGGAGTCAGGCCAGTGGGGTCAGTGACAATAGGCTCCTGGGGAGAAGGTGTGCCTAATCTGGTCTCCACCTCCAACTTTTTCTTTTAAATGAACTTTATTTTTTAGAGCAGCTTTAGGTTAACAGCAAAATCAAACAGCTAGTGCAGAGTTCCCATGAACACCCCCCCCCCTCCAGGCACCCCCATGGGCACAGCCTCCACTATCAGCATTCTGTACATTCGCTATAACGGAAGTACCTGCCTCAGTACACATCTCACCCAGATTCCATAGTTAATGTTCAGGTTCACTGTTGGCAATGTGGGAGTGTGTTTACCTTTTTTTTTTTTAAGATTTTATTTATTTATTTGAGATAGAGCGAGCGAACAAGGGGGGAGGCAGAGGGAGAGGGAGAAGCATACTCCCCACTGAGCAGGAAACCTGACACGATGTGGGGCTTAAACCCAGGACCCTGGGATCGTGACCTGAGCTGAGGTAGACACATAACCAACTGAGCCACCCAGGAGCCCTGAGCATGTTTCTCTTGGTAAGAACCTGCCCTGCTGTCTTCCCTAGTGGCTGTACCATTTCACATTCCCACCAGCAATGTCTGAGAGTTCCTGTTGCTCCACATCCTTGTCAGCATTTGGTGGTGTTAGTTTTTCAGATTTGGCCATTCCGATAAGTGTGTAGTAGTATCTTGTTTTAATTTACGGTTCCCAAATGATGTATGACTTGGAGTGTCGTTTCATATTCTTAGTTGCCATCTGCATATCTTCTCTGGTGAGGTGTTTGTTCAGATCTCTGGCCCATTTTTTAATTGGTTGGTTTGTTCTCTTGCTGTTGAGTTTTAAGAGTTCTTTGTATATTTTGGGTAACCATCTTTTATCATACATGTTTTGCAAAGATTTTCTCCCCGTCTGGCTTATTTTCTCATTCTCTTGACTTTTCATTTTGAAATCTGCTACCCCACAGAAAAAGATGGTTCACAAAAATATGATGGTGAACACCCATATACCTGTCACCTAGATTTACCAGTTTTTAACGTTTTACCACATTTGCTTAATTTTTCTGTGTGCTCTTCTGTTCTTGAACCACCTGAGAATTATCTCCAGACTTTGTGAACCCTCACCGCTCAATATTCCGGCAGTATCTCCTTGTTCGGATGAGGGCGTCCTCCTGTATAACCTTAACACAGTTGTCACACTCGGGAAACGTGGCACGGATACAGGAGTATCACTGAATACACAGTCCATGCTGATACTTCTGCCGTCATCCTGGAGTGGCCTTTTTAGCTAGTGTTTTGTGTTTTTTTTGGTTTTGAGGGTTCTTTCTTACCCAACCAAAGATCCCATGTTGCATTTATTTTCATGGCCCTTTAATTCCCTTTAATCCAGAACAGTTTCCTAGATGTTTGTTTTCCACGGCCTTGGTATTTTTGAAGACTCCAGGTCAGTTACCGTGTAGAATGTTCAGATTCTACATTGGTGATCAGATTTTTAGGTTATTTGCTCATCATTTGATTCAGACTGAACATTTCTGACAAGACCATTACATAGGTGACACTGTGTTCTCCTCAGTGTCTCACATCAGGTACAGACCTCTGTCTCATTGACTCTGTTCAGTTTGATCACTTGGTGATCACTTGGTGTCTGCCAGCTTTCTCCCTGGTCAAGGCATCTGTTTTCCTTTGTGTTTAATACGTGATCTGCAGGATTATACCAGCAGACCGTGAGTACTCTGCTTCCTAGCAGTCTTTCATCCAGCGCTCTTGGCACTATCAGTGATTCTTGCCTGAGTCCGTTATTACAGAAATGAATGTAAGACAGTAATTTTCTATCTTAATCATTCTTTCTACATTTATCATCATTTTTTACCAAAAAAAAAAAGTTCTATTTTTCCTGTCCCTTTTATGTTTATTTTTTAAAATACCAGTGTAAACTTAGATTTTTTTTTTTAAGATTTTTATTTATTTATTTGACAGAGAGACAGAGAGAGAGCACAAGTAGGCAGAGCAGCAGCCAGAGCTGGAGAAGGAGAAGCAGGCTCCCCGCTGAGCAGAAAGCCCACCATGGGGCTCAATCCCAGGACCCTGAGATCATGACCTGAGCCCGAGGCAGCCCCTTAACTGCCTGAGCCACCCAGGCGCCCCTTAAAGATTCTTCTGTAATTCTAAGTTACAGTCCATTTCTATCCTTCTTCGGATGCTTAAGTTGTTCCTGAGTTGACCAGTGGGAAACCATTTAGGCTGCTTCGTTTGTCCTTTTCACATGTACCCATCATTCTTAGAGTGTTCCATACTTTCTGACACAGTAAGATGTTCCAGCCTCACCTTTTAATTTTCTTGCCCCTGCCTTGAAGTCAGCTGATTTTCTAAGGAACCATGATTTCTGTTACTGGGGAATCGAATTTAAAAACCAGAATCTGGGCCCTGAATGTGCTCATTAATACTAAGGATGCCATTGCTTCCAGGCCCTTTCAGTGAGTGAATAGAGCTTGGAATCTTTTTCCTTAAAGTCTTCTCTTAAATTTTAAACTGATGCTTTCATTTTTAATCTAACACCATGGGATTCTTACTCTTTTATTCTGTACTTTAGCTCTCTTCTGTGGTGAGGACTCTGATTTCCAACAGCATCAACATATGTACTCATTTGTTTGATCCTAAAATACACAGTTTCTGACCTGCTACATCAGTATCAATGAAATACAAATCAACCAAATAAAGTTTCAAGTACAGTTTCTTTCCAATTCTTTTTATTTAGCTGTGTCCCACTGAGGATGTATATGGTCAGAGTATTATGTTCAGAGGGTACTTATCTTTTTTCATAAGTGTAATGGAATTGTTACATGGTTAGGCTCAATTATTTCTACTTTATTTCATTGTAGGGAATTTTTTGCCATCCTCCTTGACCTTCTTGATTTTAGAGGAAGCCTGGCATCAGTGTAAATTCACAGTCATCAGAACTGCCTAGAAACCCTGTTGCATTTTATTATATCTAATCAGGAATAACCATTTTGAATCCACCCCACGCCTCTCAGACTTGCAAACCATCTGCCTCCATGATTGAGGCCACCCCTTTATCTCTGCCCTTTTCCAAGCAGCCTTTATGTGAAGAGATCCCGACTTCTACTCTGGCTCACCACCTTCAGTTGATTTCCCACACAGTAGTCGGACCAGCCTTTTTAATGCATAGTCATGGATAAAACCTTGGCTTGAAATCCTTCAGTGATACAACCTCACATACATTAGGATGGCTACTATCAAAAAACAAAACAAAACAAAATAACAAGTATTATCCAGGATGTGGACAGATTGGAATCCTTGTGCACGGTTGGTGGAAATTTAAAATGGTGCAGCCACTGTGGAAAACAGTGTTGTGGTTCCTCACAAAGTTAAATTACCATATGATCCAAGAATTCTGCTTCTGGGCATATACCCAGTAGCACTGAAAGCAGAGTCCGGAATAGATACTTGTACACTCACGTTTATAGAAGCATTATTCACAACAGCCAGAAGGTGGAAGCCACGTAGGTATCCATGAATACCTAGAACAGAGGAATGCATAAGCAAAACGTGGTATATACATACAGTGGTATACATGCCATGTGGTCTGTTCCTGCAGTTAGTCAGCTGTAAGAAGGAAGGGAAAGCTGGAATTCCACATAGAATAACCTTGAGGACATTATGCTAAGCAAAATAAACCACTCACAAACAGACATTTTATGATTCCACTTAGATGAGATACCTATAGTAGTCAGATTCATAGAGATAGAAAGTAAAATAGTGGATGCCGGGGCTGGGAAAGTGGAGAATGGGGAGTTACTGTTTACTGGGTACAGAGTTGAGAAGATGGGTGGTGGTGGTGATTGCGCAGTAATCTACAGCCTTCACACCGCTGAGCTGTATGCTTACAGCTGGTTGTTTTGGTAAATTTTATATGTATTTTCCCACAATTAAAAAAAATTTTTTTTTACTCTGAAAAATACTCAGAACCCTCCAGTGAATGTTTTTTGCTCTTAGAATAAAGAACAAAATCCTTGATGAGGCTTAAAGCCTAACCCCGGCACCCCTGTCCTGTGCCACTTCCCCCTAGTGGCTGTGCCTCGGCCACTGTGCCACACGCCACCCCCCCCACCCACCCCCCAGCTCTCCCCTGTGCCTAGAGCGCGCTCCGCGGCCTCCTTACACAGCCAGCTCCTGGGCTCCCCTCAGTTCCCATCGAAACATCCGTTCCTCAGAGAGGCCTCTCCTGCCCACCCACCACGTTTGAGGTTTCGTAACACCCTTTTAAGCATTTAATAAGTGGGTATTGTATGATTCGAGTTGGTCTCCCCCACCCTGGCCTGTGATCTCCTTGAGGGCCGGGCCCGGGTCTGTTGTGCATATGGTGGCCGGTGGAATGAGTAAC
>JAPYYM010003275.1:0-11342 GCA_028534135.1 Potos flavus
GTCTTTTGTGGTTCCATGCAGATTTTAGAATTGTTGGTTCTAGTTCTGTGAAAAATGCTGCTGGTATTTTGACAGGGATTGCATTAAATGTGTAGATTGCTTTGGGTGGCACAGACATTTTAACAAAATTTGTTCTTCCAATCCATGAGCAGGGCATGTCTTTCTATTTCTTTGTGCCATCTTCAATTTCATTCATCAGTGTTTTATAGTTTTCAGAGTATAGGTCTTTCACCTTTTTGGTTAGGTTTGTTCCTAGGCGTCTTATTACTTTTTGTGCAGTTGTAAATGGGATTGCTTTCTTAATTTCTCTTTCTGCTGCTTCATTATTGGTGCACAAAAATTCAACAGCTTCTGTACATTAATTTTTGTATCCTGTGACTTTACCGAATTAGTTTATCAATTCTAGTACTTCTAGGTTGAGTCTTTCAGGTTTTCATTATATAGTATCATGTCATCTGCAAAAGTTAAAGTTTTATTTCTTCCTTACCATTTTGGATGCCTTTTATTTCATTTTGTTGTCTAACTGCTATGGCTAGTACTTCCAGTACTAGGTTGAATAAAAGTGCTGAGAGTGGACATCCTCATCTAGTTCCTGACCTTAGGGGAAAAGCTCTCTGTTTTTCCACATTGAGGATGATGTTAGCTGTGGGTTTTTCATATGAGACCTTTATTACATTGAGGTATGTTCCCTTTAAACCTACTTTATTTTTTTTTTATCATGAGTGGATATTATACTTCGTCAAATGCTTTTTCTGCATCTATTGAAATGATCAGATGGTCCTTATTCTTCTCTTATTGATGTGATGAATCATGTTGATTGATTTGCAAATACTGAACCACCCTTGCATCCCTGGAATAAATCCCACTAGATCATAGTGAATGATTTTTTTTTTAACGTATTGTTGAATTTGGTTTGCTAGGAGCTTATTGAGGACATGCATCTATATTCATCAGGGATACTGGCCAGTCATTCTCTTTTTTAGTGGTGTCTTTATCTAGTTTTGGTATCAGGATAATCCTGGCCTCACAGAATGAATTTGGAAGTTTTCCTTCCTTTTCTCTTTTTTGGAAGAGTGTGAGAAGAATAGGTGTTAACTCTTCTTTAAATGTTTAGTAGAATTCGCCTGTGAAGCCAGTTGGTGCTGTACTTTAGTTTTTTGGGAGTTTTTGATTACTTATTCAATTTCTTTGCTGGTGATCAGTCTGCTCAAATTTTCTATTTCTTCCCACTTTAGTTTTAGTAGGTTATATGTTTCTAGGAATTTATCCATGTCTTCTAGTTTGTACAATTTGTTGGCATATAGTTTTTCATAATATTCTAATTGTATTTCTGTGGTATTGGTTTTATTTCTCCTCTGTCAATTGTGATTTTATTTGAGTCCTGTCTTTTTTTCTTGATAAGTCTAGCTAGAGGTGTTTTTTTTCAGATTCTAGATCATTTATTTATTAATTATTATATTATTCTAGATTATTTATTTCTACTCTATTCTTTATTTTTTCCTTCACTATGCTGGTTTTAGGTTTTGTCCTTGTTCTTTTTCTAGCTCCTTTAGGTTTAAGGGTAGGTTGAGATTTTTCTTAGTAGTCCTAAATTGCTAAACACTTCCCTGTTAGAACTGCTTTCACTGCACCCAAAGCTTTTAGACTGCTGTGTTTTCCTTTTCATTTGTTCCCACGTACTTTATTTCTTCTTTTATTTCCTGGTTGACCCATTCATTATTTAGTACCATGGTATTTAACCTCCATATATTTGTGGTCTCCAGATTTTTTTCTTGTGGTTGACTTCTAGTTTCATAACATTGTGGTCAAGGAATTTTTCAATTTTTCAGCCTAGATCAATTTTTATGTAGCCTTTATGAAAATATTGTCCACTATACATTAATATAACTTTTCAGTTAAAAAATGGTAAATAGGCTGTCAATGCCTATAAAGATTAATAATCCTGATAACTAAAACTACAGCAAAGATTAAAGTGATTTAATTGGTTTTCTCTACATACATAGAGCTCTATACACATTAGAATAATTTGTGATATACTCTATTCCAACATCCTTTGCTTAAAGCCTAAGTCAATTCAATTAAATTGAAGTAATTTGTTTACATGACATAATTCTGACTTTCAAATACATTAACTTAGTCAATGGCCATGATATTATAAAGACTTTCAAATTACATGGGCACCCATAGCTCATTAGCCCATACAGGCTCATATGCGACTGTTTGTATATGAACCTACTTGGTTGCTCTGATTTAGTTCTGATAAAGAGATGAAGAGGCTAGTTGTCAAGTTTGCTGCTAATTGCATGTCAGCAAATAGCTTAAATTCTTTGGGAAGCAACAAGAAAAACAGATTGGTATCACTTGCCTGAGAAACCCAAGAACATTTTAAATAATAATATATATAACTTTATACCATTATTAAAACTTTAATATTACATATTATATCATAGTAAAGATAATTTTATTAAGATGACTAAAAAAATAGCTAAGTACATACTGTTTTTGTTCTTTTTACCTCTGAATTGGTTCAAGCTATTTTCTTCTTTTACACAACTTTACTACTAAATGCAGAGACTCTGTCCACAGAAAATGTTAGGATTCATTGCTTTTGAAATGCAAACTTAAATTTTAACAAACTTAATCTATGAAAAACAAGATTAGAGGAAAAGACAGTATCTGCATAATTAAGACTGAAGTCTACAGGTACATGTGTCTGCATATGTGTAGTCTAAAAGATTAAAGCTTCAAGACATTTAAAATAGGAAAATTTCGGGGCGCCTGGGTGGTTCAGTCGTTAAGCGTCTGCCTTTGGCTCAGGTCATGATCCCAGGCTCCTGGGATCAAGCCCTGCATTGGGCTCCCTGCTCAGTGGGAAGCCTGCTTCTCCCTCTCCCATTCCCTCTGCCTGTGTTCCCTCTCTCACTGTGTTTCTCTCTATCAAATTAATAAAATCTTTAAAAATAAATATATAAATAAAATAAGTAAAATACGAAAATTTAAAAATAGTATTCACACACAACTTTTTACAACTATATTTACTAATAAAAGGCACAGCTGCTCATTTCCCCCTTATTTCCTTATGGAGACCAATTTGAAAACCTTTGGGAATAAAGTGAATTTCCCTTAAAATATTCATTAAAGTAAATTTTAGAGAAAAAGATAAAAACTCAAAAAGAAACTTCATACATTCTTCAAATCTATTTTATAACTTACCTTTAAATTTCTTCAATATGACCCCAAAATAAATCAATGGGGTTATAAAACTCACTTTTTAAAAAACCTATGGCATCTTTAAGATATTTTCACCTTTTTTAGTCACAAAGATAAGTTATATAATATTTAAACTAACTTAAAGTTACACCAATATTCTGTGTGTACAGATAGAAATTATATTTCATAATTATGAAGATTATTCCCATACATATCTTTATTCTAAAAAATTCTATGAAAGGAAAAAATGTGGTAATTTTAAATCAAATGAAACCTTCAATATTCAAACTTTATTTTAATTTAATAAAGAAAAATGAATCTTATAAGTCTTTTCTTTAGAGGAAAGTGATATACAAAAAAATAAAATATAACTAAGAGATGGTTGGATATGTTTTTACTTCACTTAGTCAGTCTTATCAGCTAGTCATTTCAAAACACAGTCACCTAGTACAGTAATGATGAGAACACAACAGGAAAGATTTTCATCAATCACCAAATCACAATAATAGCTCATTAATTTGATGTTCTAAAGTTTATTTTTATTATTTTTGTTGCATCCTTTCTATTGGTAATGATCAATGTGATCATTTGTTCAAAAGAAAGTTAGAGTACTTTTAGAGATAGGTGAATCCTTCAATTTGTAATTGTGTTAATTTATCCAGAGACATATTACCACCTCTACACAAAAATCAGCTTACTGAATTCCCAAAAGACAGAAATTTCCTAGTAATTAAGGGTTCACCTATAGGAGATCATGAACTTCTTTACAATTTTCTTAACACTGTTTTTAAAAAAATTTGGACACTTAACTTTATCAGTTGCTTCCCAAAATCTTGCCTTGACATAAGTGACCATTTTTTTCCTGTCTTGCCCATAGAGTTAAATTACATAAAAGAAGAATGATTTGAATAAAATAATTAACTAAATTACTGAATACAGTACTTTGAATACAAGTCATCTGAATTATATAAGAATAATGTAAGAATGTTTAGAAAAAAGATTTTTAAATCTTAATTCAATTATATAAAATACATTTAATATTCTGTCAGAATGGGCATAAAACGTTAATTGTATGTATCAATATATAAAATTATTTTAATGCAAAATTTAATGCTTTGAATTGTCAGAAAAAAATATTGTCACTATAACCCAAATATCATTTTAGAAGGTTCTTAAGAGGTGGTCATTCACATTAACAAAATACTCAGAAGTGACTAAAAACTTGTTTTCATTTTTTCTAAGACTGTAAGTATCTGTTTGATGAAATTTTAAAGTGGAATAAAATAAAGCACATTTTATCTTGCCTTTGATCTTTAACTTGTAGCCTTATCTCCCAGGTCAGAGGGCACATTATTCAATTTCACTATATTTTGTGTAAAACCACTGTAGCGTTGAAGATGACTCTCAATACAAATGTCATGGCACTTAAAGCTAAACCAGAATCTAGTTTTTCAGTTTCTTAATTAAAATCATAGTTTAAAATAGTCTGACAATATTATCTTTATTCTTTCCAGTTGAACAGCGACAGAATTTTCACATCTTTTATTCAATCAAGCTTAGCGATCTTTTTAAGGCTCTTTTATTTTCTAACACACCAAAAACAATTTCACAAAGCAAAACAGTTACTTTATTTTTCTGTATTTAATAAGAAGTGATCTCTCATTTTTACTTCTCATACATACAATATATAAACTTCACTCAAAAATTACTTTTACTTCTCTTACAGTCTGCTCCAAAGAAGGAAGACTGAAATAGCCTAAGTCCACCCAAAAAGCCCTCAGAAGATTTAAGTGGATATAGGAGAATTTTGCTCAATCAAAAATACAGGAAAATAAATGCTTCTGAATCAAATAGGGATAGGAAGAGAGAATATCAAAATAAATATTCCATAAAATATTATGCTGTAAAAATGTAAATATTAATTTCTAATATATTATAGAAGAGGAAGGCACAACACTTGTTGAATGATAAAGAATGAGTACCCTATCCCAAGTATCATATTCAAATGTAATTTCATATTAATTTTTTAGACAATCATTAATAACTACATGTTTGCATAAATACCTAGAAAAGATATATAAAAGGTTGTTATTTCCTTGTTCTTTGATATTAAAATAAGACCTCTATCAAAAAAAAAAGAAAATAAGACCTCTATCAATAATCTGGGAACTAGGTTAAATTTATTTTATAATATGTAAATGCTATGTAATCCAGAAATAAATTTGTGAAGTAAATTTATTTAAGCTATATTTAACATTGTAATTCAATCCTTTAAAGGGAATATTAATATCCAGTTTCAACTTTTTTTAATATAAATGCCACATTTATATCGACAAAGATACTACACATATTATGTGCTAATCTGGGGAGTGGGTGTGTATTTTTTGATCGCCTTACCATTTCACTTACTTTCTTCTGTAAAGAATATTTAGAAACCTTGAAAAAACAAAGAGAAAATTCATTATAATTCTTCACTTATCTGTTACAAATTCCTCTGATATTAAAATTGTATCCTATACACGTGGTGTTTATTTCCTATGCACTATTTTTTCCTTGGGACATTTTTTTCAAGATGTTATTTACCATAACTTTCTTCTATATAGCAAAAACAATATATTCATTAATTATTCAACATATATTTATGGGGTACCTACTATATACCAGTCACTTTCCTTAGGACTCTGGGATATAGCACTGAACTAAACAAATCCCTGCTCTTTAGAAGCTTTCTGTGCAATGGGGGCAGTGGTAGACAGACAATGAAATATAGGTAAAAAGTACAAAGGTTAGAGAGTGACAACTACTATGAAGGAAAATAAACCAAGCAAGATAGCAAGAGCAGTTCAGGAGAGTCTGCTACTTAGTGTCAGCTCTTCACTGAAGAAAATTTGATAAAATGGAAAAGCATAGGGAAAAAAGTTTTAAACAAAATCATCTCACAACCCAGAAATAACAATTATTAATATTTTGGTACTTCCAGTTATTTTTCTATGCATTTATACTTTAAAAGAGAGCCAGTGGGGAGTGGAATAATAATATATGTACTATTCTGTGACCCATTTTTACTTAATATATAATAAGCACCTTTCTGTGACAAATTAATCTACAATGCAACTTTTTAATGGTTACATAGTATTCCACTTTAACTTAATACCATAGTTTACCAAATCACTCTCATTTTTGTAGGTTTACCTAGTTTGCAGTTTTATGACACTACTGTGAAATAAACATGCTTGTACCAAGAAATATAATTACTCATTTCAGCAGAATAAGCTCTAAGAAGTAGAATTCCTCGTAACTGTTGCTCTTCAAAGACTTTTTTTTTTTTTAAGATTTTATTTATTTATTTATTTGACAGAGAGAGAGAGAGAGATCACAAGTAGGCAGAGAGGCAGGCAGAGAGAGAAGGGGAAGCAGGCTCCCCACTGAGCAGAGAGCCCAATGCGGGGCTCGATCCCAGGACCCTGAGATCATGACCTGAGCCAAAGGCAGAGGCTTTAACCCACTGAGCCACCCAGGTGCCCCCTCTTCATAGACTTTTAACAATTCTTACATAGTCCTCTAGAGTGGTTGACCAAGTTAAACTCCAACAAGCTGTGGATGAGTGTTCATTTTCTTAAACCGTTTATGTTTGTTAAATTTTAAGCAAAAATAGTTACTTCACATTTCCTATGCGATCAATCTAGCATACTGCCTTGAATAAGCTGATAATTTTATTTCATTTCTGTGGAATAGGTCGTTTGTGACTTATTTCTGCAATAAATATTGAATACATACTATAAGTAAAGCATTAACATACACACTGGGGGTATAGTACTGAGCCAGAAAAAAAAAAAAATCCTGTCCAGATTGAATTCTGGGGATTATAGAAAATAAGTAATATAAATAAGATATGTGGTCTATTAAATATTGATAACCACTAAAGAAAAATAAATCAAGGAAGGAGATTACATAAGATGCCCAAGAAAATCCTTTCTGAGATGGCATCTTTTGAGTCGAGACTCGACAGGAGCGAGGAAGAGAATTTCAGCAACTGCAAAGGCCCCCAGGTAAGAGAACATCTGGAGTGTTCAAAGAACAACAAGAAAGAGTAACTGGAGCTTCTTGCAGACGTGTGTCTCCCCTTGTTTCGTGGGCTTTCCTCACAGCATGACCCCCAAACACCAGTCCTTGATCCTGCCTCAAAGAAACAGAGACTGCCTCCTGCTCCTAAGCCAGAGGAGACATCAACCTCTCTGCACTTGCTGAAGGGAGAGACAGAACAGCAAGAAGCAACTGAACATACTGATGAAGCACAAGATGAAACAGACTTAATGAACAAGCCAGTGAGGAGATTCTGAGTAGAAAAGAAATACACCAAACTCCAGCAACCATTTTTTCAAAGACATTGAAACTGATTGCCAAAATCCCAAATTTGGGGGTAACATTTGTCAATGATCCTCAAGTGTCTGTACTGCTTGGGAAGGAAGGGGAAGAGGCGCTGCATTATTTGACAAGAGTTGAAGTGACATAATTTGAAGATATTAAATCAGGTTACAGAATAGATTTTTATTTTTGATGAAAACCCTTACTCGAAAATAAAATTCTCTCCAAAAACTTTCATCTGCATGAGCGTGGTGATCCATCTTCAAAGTCTGCTGAAATCAAATGGAAATCTGGAAAGGATTTGATGAAATGTTCAAGGGAAACACAGAATTAAGCCAGCAGGAAGAGACAGCCTGAAGAACCAGAGAGCTTCTTCATCGTGTTTACTGACCATTCTGATGCAGGTGCAGATGAGTTAGGAGAGGTCATCAAAGATGATATTTGGCCAAATCCATTACAGTACTACTTGGCTCCTGATATGGATGATGAAGAAGGGAAAGGAGGAGAAGATAATGATGAAGAAGAAGGACTGAATGATATTGATGAAGAAAGTAAAGAAGACGAAGATGATGATGATGAGGTGAAGGAAGAAGAGGATGAAGGAGTTGACTAACAAAACCACTGATGGACTCCAACCTTCTTTTCTGAATTTTCTCCAGTCCCTGGGAGCAAGCTATAGTCTTTTTCTCCCCCTCCTCTTGTGCTTATTTGCCCTGTTTTTTGAAGTCTCTTTCCTCTCCCTTTATAAAATGGTTCTCAACTTATTTTGGGGGGAAATACCTTGAGCAGAATGCACTGGGAATCTGTTCCAAATTCATTTTTATCCCTTCCTGTCACAACAAAAATTTTATGGAATCAACATCCCTGTGCTCTGTGGGAAAAAAGAAAAATCTTCTGCTCCCTTAGCTCTGCTGGAAGCTGGAGGGTGCTAGGCCCCTGTGTAGAAGTGCATAGAATTCTAGCTTTTTGTCCTCCTTTCTCTGTATATTGGGCTCAGAGATTACACTGTCTCTCTCTACGTGAATACGGAAAGTTAGCACTTACCAACATGTATCTGTCTACTTTGCTTAAAAAAAGGAAAAAAAACTTTAAAAAATGGGAGTTATAGAATGTCAGCAAAAGTTAAGTTTGAGATGTTTAGGTAGGCATTAGAGGGCATTTTGACAACATGTCTTCTTCTTTGGCATGTTTAATTGTGATGTTTAACGACATCCTACAGTTTAAGTTGACACTTTCAAATTTTTTTTAAAGATTTTATTTATTTATTTGACAGAGAGAGATCACAAGTAGGCAGAGAGGCAGGCAGAGAGAGGGGAAAGCGGGCTCCCTGCTGAGCAGAGAGCCCGACGAGGGGCTTGATCCCAGGACCCTGAGATCATGACCTGAGCCGAACGCAGAGGCTTTAACCCACTGAGCCACCCAGGTACCCCAGAAACTTTAAAATAAAATTGAAATAAGTCAAGCAGAGAAAGACAATTATCATATGGTTTCACTTATTTGTGGAACATAAGGAATAGCATGGAGGACATCAGGAGAAGGAAGGAGAAAACGAACGGGGGGATGTCAGAGGGGGAGATGAACCATGAGAGACTATGGACTCTGAGAAACAAACTCAGGGTTTTAGAGGGGAGGGCGGTGAGGGGATGGGTTAGCCCAGTGATGGGTATTAAGGAGGGCATGTACTGCATGGAGCACTGGGTGTGAATGAATCATGGAACACTACATCAAAAACTAACGATATACTGTATGGTGACTAACGATATACTGTATGGTTACTAACATAACATAATAAAAAAAATAGAATGATAAAATAAAATAAAATTCTCCCCAAATGATGATTTAAGTCCTGCCACTTGATGGGAGAATCAGCAGAAGCTGTAGGATCTTATTTGGGATTGACATTCTCTACTACAATTTTGTACCTGTTTATTTTTAAATTTCTTTTTGTTTCACTGGAAAGGAAAGATGATGCTCAGTTTTAAATGTTAAAAGTGTACAAGTTGGGACGCCTGGGTGGCTCAGTTGGTTAAGCAGCTGCCTTCGGCTCAGGTCATGATCCCAGGGTCCTGGGGTCGAGTCCCACATCGGGCTCCTTGCTCGGCAGGGAGCCTGCTTCTCCCTCTGCCTCTGCCTGCCACTCTGCCTGCTTGTGCTCTCTCTCTGACAAATAAATAATACTTAATAAATAATACTTCATGGCACTTTCACTCTAATCCTGAATTATTATTTGCTCCTGTAATATTCAATTTCATGAGGCAACTTGGCTGGAACAAAAGGTGGCCAGATTAAACATTATTTCTGGGTGTGTCTGTGAGGGTATTTCTGGATGATATCAGCATTTGAGGCAGTGGAATGAGTAAATTAGAATGTGACACTTCTCTGCTTCCACAATAATAAATCTCTCATAATAAATCTCTTCCTATATGTATACACTATTGGCTCTGTTTCACTGAAGAACCTTCACTAACATAGCTACCATTTGTCAAAGGTAAAACTAACACATCTAGAGCAAATTTACAAAATTCTTTCAAGTCACTGTTTTTCGCACGTTAACAATGCTGCATTTAATTATTTCTGAATCATGATTCACAGCTATATTTTATCAACATCTCTAGAGCACTTCTCAACTTAAAAAGCTACCACGTAGTGACATTCCTATGAAACATAAGTAGAATTTCAAAATAATGTAACTAGAATGACATGAAATCTTTTTATGGAGGCTATTACATACCATGATTTTTCATTCTAAAATTACAAGTGGATTACAGTATAAAATACAAACATCTCTCTAATACAGAAAAAAAGCTATACTGACACTAATTAATTAATTAAGTATAGAAGACAATTTCAAAGAAAAAGTACAAATGTCTTCCTATTTTAGTATCCCTCACTTTATAAAAAATTTTATAAAAAGCTATGATGCATTTCTTTACAGCAAACCTTATTTTCCCATTAATTTTCCATTAACTGGCTTTATGTTATTTGGGAATAAAGTCCCTCAAAACTATATTTAAAAATATTTAGCCTTTTCCCCTCCCTGAACAATTCAGTCCTAAGTCCATAGGGCAGAGTAGGGTAAGGTAGTTGTCCATGGGGAAGGGATGAAGGGGTCATGGTGGCAGCATTCCAGAACAGGGTATCAGGCCTGAATGAGGAAAAGAGGATCCCAATGAGAAGGAGGGAAATCTATTGTGGTAAGTCAGAAGCTGAGTAAGGTACTATTGCAGATAATATGATACTATATTCAGAAAACCTGAGGGGCCGGGAGACTCTTGATCTCAGGGTCTTAAGTTCAAGCCCCATGTTGGGTGTAAAGATTACTAAAGAAAAGAAAAAGAAAACCCAAAGACTCCATAAAAAACTACTAGAACTGATAAATGGATTCAATAAAGTCGCAGGATACAAAAATTAATGTGCAAAGATCTGTTATATTTCTATACACCCATAATGAAGCAGCAGAAAGAGAAACCAGAAAACAATTCCACTTAAAATTGCACAAAAAATAAGACACCTAGGAACAAACCTAACCAAAAAGGTGAAAGACCTATACTCTGAAAACTATAAAACGCTGATGAATGAAATTGAAGATGGCACAAAGAAATAGAAAGACATGCCCTGCTCATGGATTGGAAGAACAAATTTTGTTAAAATGTCTGTGCCACCCAAAGCAATCTACACATTTAATGCAATCCCTGTCAAAATACCAGCAGCATTTTTCACAGAACTAGAACCAACAATTCTAAAATCTGCATGGAACCACAAAAGAC
>JAPYYM010003276.1:0-11341 GCA_028534135.1 Potos flavus
CAACTTGCTGGTACTCTTGGAATTGGAGTTATTACAAACGGGTTTGTTGTCCTATTTGGGGAGATGGGGAGGGTGCAGTAAGGTGTGAGGTACGGAGGTGACCCAGTTAGGGGGCAATGAGCATGAACATAGATGCTGCCCATACAGAGAAGATCAATTTCAGTCCCCCTTGGCCACCCTAAAGCAGCGTAGGAACTTGAGAGAGTAGATGTGGTCAGAAGTGATGCCACAGAGTCACTCAGGAAATAAGGGACTGTATTTATTTACTTCAGAAAGTCATTTGGGGTGAATAAGTCCCCTGGATATTCTTGCTCAGGAGCAAGACTAAATAGGACAGCAGTCTGAAGGTCTGTCATTAGAACGCCTTCCCCTGATTGACCCTAGATGGGGAACAGCAGAACAACATATCAAGAACAGAGAACAGCATATCAAGAGCCCTCCCAATCCAGGCTACTTTTTCCTATTTTCTCTTCAATTTGCATAAAGGAAAAAAATAAGGAAACTTACCCCTACTCATGCAATTGTTTGGCCACCTCTGGCCCAGAATCTATGAACTAAGGCTTTCACCACCAAGGCTGAAAAACAGCAGATGGTATTAACCTGTACTTTAAAACCAAGCAAGTCAAACATATTAGCAACAGAAGATTGAAACAATAGTCTTTGCACCAATCTCTAACTGAGAAAATAAGCTGTTGTAGTTGCTGGCAATTAATCAATTTGGTATTTCGTGTGGGGTTCAGAGGCACCTATGCCTTCCATAGGCTGGTAGCGCACTGCATTTATTCTGAGCAGACAACCGGTTGTTTGCCAGTCCTTTACCATGGCTGAACTAGACTTGAGGGGGATGCCCAGAAAAGAGAACGTTGGGGTGGGTGACACCATTGTCCCTCTCCCCAGAGCCTGGTGCTAGCTCTGAGTAGTGGAGAAAAACTGAGCTCCCCAATGCCAGGGAAACATCTGTGTCTACTGCAGCAAAACGCTGTACTCATTCCCTCTGCTTTTTGACTCATTGCAGGAATCTCATTATGAACTCATTTCATCTCTCCAGGGAGCAAGCTGATGGAAGACACTGTTAAAATTGTATTTCAGTGTCTTGAACCTATTTAAAGCAGACTGCTGGGAGGTTATTATCTTTCCTGTCGTTAAAAGTGGAAACAACGCTAACAATAATAATATTTTTATTGAGCACTCAAACCACAAATATTTATTGAATAAGTATTGTGTCTACCTAGCACTGTATCAGGCACTACAGATACAGCTTGGTACCTCTCCCCTGTCTCAGGAAATTTACAACATAGTTGGAAGACAAGGTCTATAAAGTATTTTCAGTACAGTTGAGCTGTATAGTAGAGAGAGTCAGCCCACAGACACAGAAGATCTGGATTCTAGCTTTGGTCCCACCATTTACTCACTGTGTGACATGGAGTGAGCTCTGTAGGCCTCAGTGTCTTTATTAATAGAGTGAGAGGTTTATCCGACATTATATATTTGCCAAATACTGATGAACATGTAGGTGTCAGGCATCATACTGGGGTTATAGAAATAGAATAATCCATATTTTAATGCGAGCAGCAGATAAATCAATAAATAATTACAATATTCCTTGCAAGGTAGTACAATAGAGATTCGTTCATTCCCTCTTTCATGTATTCACTTAGCACCTATTATGTTCCATGTCCTCTTTAGGTGCTTTGGGAAACACCAGTGAACAAAATGGACAAACATTCCCTACCTTCATGGAGTTCATATTCTAGCAGGGAAGAGATGGAGAATAAATAATGAGTAAAAATAAATAATTGTACACCCAAAGGAGGTAAGTATAAGGAAGACAAAATGAAAGCAGGCTCCAATGGATCAGGATTGAGAGGAGGTTGGGGGGCGGAGAGCAGAGAAGATGATTTTTTCTGAGAAAAGACTTGAAGGAAATGAGGGAGTTAATCATGCAAATAGCTGGGGAAGGAGTGCTCTAGGCAGAGGTCCAACACAGGTGGTATTTGAGAGGTGGTGAGGAGGCTGGCATGGGTGGTGCAGGGGGAGCAGAGCAAAGGAGTAGGCAAGGGCGGAGAGATGGGGTGGGCAGGGGGAAGACTCACTGGATCCTTTGAAATCCTAGAAGGATATTGACTCTTAACTCTTCATGAAGTGGGAGCTTCTAGAAGGTTCAGAGTAGAGGAGGATATTCTCTTAACTACAGACTGAATAGCAGCAGAACCTGACAACTCCATAACCCCAAGGAGCTTGAACCATAGCCTAAGGGCAGTGGAGTCTTTCAAGGATGCGGTGACGTTTCACTACCTGAATTTTAGAGGGTTACCTCTGGCAGCTGTGTAGACAGTGGGCTGGAACATGAAGCTTGGAGGGGTAAAAAGAAGCCTCTTCCCCCCGCCCCCCCCCGCCCCCAGCTTCATTGAGATATAATTGACATATCACATTGTATAAGTTTGAGTGTACTACTTGCTGACAGATACACTTGTATATTGCGCAAGTGTAATATACACCTCCAACATGTCACACGATTACCATTTCTTTTTTGTGGTGTGAACATGTAAGATTTACTCCCTTAGCAAAGTTCAAGTATATAATATGGTATTATTAACTCTAATCACCAGGCTGTACACTAAATCCTCACTTCTTCGTCTTGTAACTGGAGGTTTGTACTCTTTGACTAACATCTCCCCATCCTCCCGCCCCGCCCCCCACCTCCAGCTCTGGTAACCTCCACTCTACTCTCTTTTTAAAAGAAGCCTCTTTTAATGCTTCAGGAGAGAAGCCAGAAAGGCAGAAACTAAGTATTAGAGATGGAGAAGGAAAAGCAAATCAAACTATTTTAAGGTAAAAGAATCAAAAAGACTTTTCGACCAACTGTATTTAGAGAGAAAGGGTGAGGATCGCCATCAGATTCCGGGCTGGGGAACTGGATAGATGGTGGTATCAGTCTCCGAGAGAACACCATACACAGTTCAGGCACCCGTAGGGCAGGGTAGGGTGGGAGAAGATATGCTCAGTTTCAAACTTGCTGAATGTAAAGGGAGCGTGGTCACAGTGATAGAGATGTTCAGTAGGTAGTGGTGATAGACATTACCAGTGCTTGTCAATTTCAGCTTCTCTTCTCCTTCCAGGCTAGTGGAGGGCTTCACGGCCCCCCCACAGTGGGCCAGGGCCAAGGGATTTATTCTGTCTGATGAGATGTGAATGAAAGTGAGGTGTGCCATTCCTGGCACTGTTTGCATATTCATTCAACAGTTCTTCATTGGGTACCCACTTGTGTGCTTGCAGCAGTGAACAAAACAGACCAAGGGCTTGTATGGATCTGATACTCTAGGGTGCGTAGGGGAGGTGGATTGACAAAACATTTTTTTCACTGCATGTTATTTCTGAAACTGGGATGTACCATATAACTGATGGTATGTCATGCTTAATTGGCAACACTCTTTCTTCTTAGTAGTATATAAAATAATAGTGTGTCTTACGATTGATGACATCTTAAATTTGCTGATATATGGGTGTAGGTCATCATAGTCACAAATAATATAAAAAATGACTATTGATCTAGCCAAAAGTTCTGATATACTATAATATATGTGTCAGGGGCTGTGGGAGAGCAGAGGTAGTGTAAATGACCTGAGTTCTCCTCTATCACTGTGGGAAGTCAATAGGTAATGTTTAGAATGGAAATAGGATTTGCATGTTACTTAAAATGCTGAGATAAATACTGAGAGAATTAGAAGAATGGAGAGTGACTACTTCCTTGACTGGGGTAGAGAAGGGTCAGGCAGGAGACTTGTTTACCAGTAAAAACCTTTTCATATCTTTTTATTTTTTTAACCATGTCATGTATTTCTTTGATTAAAATATAAACTAATAAAAAGCAAACCATCATGCATCTTAGGTTGTGTTCCCTAAACACAGAGGCTGATAAGGACTCTAGTGCCTGGGACTTGTTGGACTCCTCAGGAAAGCTCTGTGATGAAGCAAGAACATGAGGACAGGGAGGAGGAAGGAGCCGGGACAGGAAGTGGCCTTAGCTAAAGTCTCACCTTGATGGATCCACGGAAAGCTCTAGGTCATAAGTTCTCCAGAGTTGTCCCACCTTGAGGCAGGATTGCATCAGTTAGTCAGTGGCTGACCCCTGGGTGGGATGTAACTTCCCAGGCACCTCAAAGTGAAGATGTTTTGTCAACCGAGGACATAGGCATAAGTCATTAGCTTAGCCCTTATGGCCGCATCTGGGGGATGGGCACACTAGCTGGGTGGAGCCTCGACAGCCTTTACACTAGCATGCCACAGATCTCAAGGATAAATGCGCGATCTCTTGTAGCCAGGGTTCTTTGGGTTGCAAGTGACAGAAAGCCACTCCTAACTAACCTAAGGGAAAACAAGGCAGGGAAGGATTTTATTGACTTAAAAATCAGACTCAGTTGCATCCCAAACTCCATTTATCTCTTCCTCTCTCAGAAAGGCTCTCATCAGCTGCTGACAAGCCACAGCCCAACACTCCCATCCCACTGGTTTAGCAATCCCAGGGCAAAGAGAATGTTTCCCACAGCTTTGGCAGAAAACTACCAGGGAGGTTGCTGATTGGCCTCCTGAGTCATATCCTTGAACCAATCGCTGCAGGCCTGAGGTGGGGAGAGGCAGAACAAGGGGCAGAGGACTCTGTAGTGAGAGGCAGGGGCAGCCCGTCCCAACCACAGGAAAATTGTCTTCCCCAGAAAAGAAGAGTTCTACAAGCAGAAGAAAAAAGGATGTTAGGTGGGCAAAAACCCGGCAGCCATCCATGACCACCAATTTTCCTAGCTTTTCTCATTTTCCTGGTGGCCGGACCCTTAATTTTCAGAAAGGAGGAGACTGCACCCCTTCCTTAGCTCTCTTCACTCTAGCTCGGGAATAATATCAATTGGCCTAACCTTAGCTGCCATCGTTAGGAAGCCCAGGGGCCGATGTGAAATTAGATTTGTGACTCCACTTAATTCATCTCAGTTCTGCTCTAAGCACAGGAAGTCTAGGGAGAAGAGAGGGCTTGTGCAAGGTCAGAAGAGGAGGGAAAATTTTCTTGACCCAGTGGTGAGACGATAAATTCCATAGCTCTGAGGTCTTGAATCAGGATGTTATGACCTTTTCAGTCTTCAAGTCGTGTGCTCTGCCAGCCTGGTTATTCAGAAGAGTTCCAAGGAGCTCAGAGGCATTCATGAAATAGAAGATGCCATTTCAGGAAAGAACACACAGTTCACCTCTTCCACAATGGATTATATTTTTCCCATTCGCATGAATATTTCTCAGCTCAGAATCCCTAAGCTGCTTTTAGCAAAGGAACGTTATCCCCCGTATCAGAATTAGATTCTGATTTAGACTTTAAACATTGAACTGGCCAGAAATCTTGCACCTCCAAACCTACCTCTATCTCAAGTCTGGACCTTATGGAATATATAGGAAAGAGTAAAAATTGATTCTTAATAAAGTCTTGAAAATTGCACACTGGGGCAATAGTTAATATTGGAAATCAAAATGACAAGGAAATGCCAAAAAATGTGAGATGAGGGTTTCTAGCCGAAAAAGGTGGGAAGCCCACCAAGGATATTTAAGCCATAAATAGAGCAGTGTGGGCCTCTGACTGTCTGTATCAGAATCACTGGGGAAATGTATTAAAAAGGCAGATGCGGGGGTCCCACTCCAAACCTAATGTGAATCACAATATCACACGTATTTATTGTGTGGGGATGGGGGCCATGTATTTATTCATACATGTTCAAGAAGCCTCCCAGTGATTCTGGTGCACATCAATGCATCGAACTGCCACCCCAGCCAGAAAGCCACCAGAGGTAGAACTCTGTCTTTGGCACCAATAATACCGGGTACTTCAAGCTTAAGGCTGCTTTGGAGAGCTAAGCCTTTGTAAGGACAGATAAAGAAATTAGCGATGCAACTGCAATGTTATTCTTCATAATACGACACTTTGTAGAAAGAGGCCAAGAAATGCTTGGCGTGACATGGGTGTTTTTAAAGAGAATGTCCTATTTGATCAGGAAACCCCTACCTCACGTTTCAAAGGATGAAAGCAATGAAAGGATTGAGGGGACTTAAAAACATATTTCTTTGAAAAAGTATGTTTAAAGTATCACTTGAGGATTTCAAACCTTCTGCTAGCCAGCATCACAAGATTTTGTGTATATCCATGTTAAAGCTATTGCAGACGAGCTCCGTCTCAGAGTAGGGCCAAATCAAAGACACGTTCACAAGGAAAATGCTGCCTGTTCCCCCGGGGTCACCCTGCCGAGGTCCTGAGGAGGCGGGCTCCCTGCTGTGAGGCCAGAGGCCAATGCCAGAGGGACGCACGTGTAGGCAGTTGCCTCCTTTCCCTCCGCCATGAGCTTCTGCTGGCTGTTCTAGAGCAAAGTGGGCTTTGTTTGTGTTTCCTGAGGGTTTGTCACTTCTCACTCAGCATCGCATGCTTCCGCATTCTGAATTTTCTTTGGATCAATTCCAGCTCGTGTGAGAAGAGAGCTTCTGGTCAACTTTTTATTTCTGATGCTGTCCCTTCTGCCCCACCCTGGAGCTTTGGTTCTGCACATGGAATAGTTTGCACCCTCAGGGACAATGACCTGAGTGTCCTGTAGAGGGGACAAAGCACATCGGAGGTAAAAGAAAGCTCTTTTTTGAGCTTACAAGCCTATCTTCCATACTGTTGTCAGTTCAGTGGACAAAGGAGAAAACATTCTGGGACAAGAGGAGTTTGGTGTTACACCAGAGAATAAATAAGAAATCGGGGGCCTTGCTTTTGTTTATTTAGTAAACTAAGTTTATGAATATGATACATTATATTCTGATGTCACCTTTTGTCCATCGTGTTAGTAGTAGCTACTTGTAGTTACTGACTTCTGTTGTCACTGGGGCCAGACCCTAAGTCCCATCTCTGTTCTTCTTCAAGGTCTCCAGCTACTCCTACCCCTGGCCAGCTGTCTCCCCAAATCAAGCCTGTAACCATCAGAGAAACCTGGTACTTGTCAGTAATTCTATGGAAATATATATCCCCATTTTGGGATATACAACTGAGGATATGTACCTATTGATCATGGTATGTTTTAAAAGTTTTATTCTTTTTTTTTTTTTTAAGATTTTATTTACTTATTCGTGAGATAGTGAGAGAGAGCACAAGAAGCAGGAGCGGTAGGCAGAGGGAGAAGCAGGCTCCCTGTTGAGTAAGGAGCCCAAAATGGGACTCAATCCCAGGACCCCGAGATCATGACCTGAGCCAAGGGCAGACACTTAACCAACTGAGCCACCCAGGTGTCCCAAAAGTTTTATTCTTAAAAATAAAAAAAAAGAAGCTTCATCCTCATGTTCAAATGGAAGAAATACTATTTGGATATCATGCTTTCTTAGAAATCTTAGAAGACTTCTAGTCATGCTTAGATTTGATGTTCATCAATAATCCAGGACCCTATGGGCCACAAGTGTCCAGATGCTTGACAACCAGACCTGCACCCACTTGGGAAAGGGAAGGAAGCCCAAGGGACTGACCCATCACTGTCCCTTTCTCCCAAACCTACAAAGGGGCCAAGCATCCCAGAAACAGGCCAGGGGCAGGGCAGGACATGCCCTTTTATCTTTTCACCTTGAAGTTAAAAAGGAAGTCTCTTGCTTATTTACTAGTTGGTTTGTTTGTCTTAGTCTTTTTTTTTTTTTTTTTTTGTCTTAGTCTTTTAGAAATTATAAAATATGTTTTTTTTTCAAATAATATTAGAGTATGTACAGTGAAAAACTAAAGTCCCCCATGCATCATCTCTCATTCCATTCTCCTCCTCAAAAATAACCAACTTGATAAGTTTATTGTTGTAGACATTGCTTTCTGGTTTTCTAGACATTTACAGCATATATAATTATATATTTACATATACACTTATTGATAGCTGAGCTTTTTACAAAGCTTCTTGAGTTGGGGAAAATGCTGGTATTTTCTAGTTCTTTTTATACTTCCGATGACACAGATGAACAAGTCTATGAAAATTTGTCCACAAAAACCAATAACTCTAAGTGCAAATTGCATAGGATTTTCTAGAGTGGTTACTGAGTGGTCCCTGGCCAAAAGCTTAATATGGGACACCTGGGAATATTTATGTCATTATCCAAAAATCATCCTTTTCAAAAACTGAGGTGGATCCTTTTAGAATTCTTCAAAAACCATGACAGTGTTTCACCCATTCCTGGTAAAGAGGAATAAATACATAGGAAGATATTATATTATTATTAACATTGTCTTGTTAGTTGGGAAAAGAGGTGGCAAGAGAACATATTTATTTTGATCCTATTCTTTTAGGGAAAAGTTACTTTTTATCCCTAAGATATATACCAAAATATGAATTTTCACTTTGTTCTTTATATTTTTTGACCTATCCAAATATTACAGTGGCCACATGTTGCCTTTTTATTGTGTCAAGAGAGAAGGATCAAAGTATAAATTGCCCTCGGGGGCCTGAAATCCAATGCAACCTAGAGTTTAGCTGGAGCCTGCCCAGCCCCCAGGCCTCAGCAGATTTGCTCTGAATTCCCAACTCCATCACCTCAGGGGGTCCCCAGGCCCCTGCTGCCATTTCTTCCAGGCTGACCCTGACCTCTCTCTCTGGCTCTGGTGTCCTCCATGTTGGCTTTCTCCGCCCCACCTCAGCCCTGATGCAAACTCCAGCATCCTCGCTACTTTCCGCAGCAATGTAGTGTTTCATTGGTTTGGGGGACTTTCCAGAAGTTGTGTAGTTCATGGAGAAGGGGCACACCATAGGACATGGGGCTTTCCTCCATCCCTGACTACACTCTTTCTTCACCCGGGTCCCAGCCCACATCTCTCCTTTCATTTCCTTCTCCCCTCTCCATTAGGGAGCAAAAAAAAGTCTGTCCTTGTCTTACACCAAATGTGTTTTCGGCCTTCTCTGAAGCCTTGACATCAGTCAATGTTCTTGCCCGTATCAAGGGGTGGAGTTCTTCCAACAAAAGAGGTTTTCCCCCTCCAAGTAAATTTGCTCCCAGCCGCTAAGAGCCAATATTTTAATTCATTTTGTTAAATATAGATAGACCACCAAATCCTAGGTTGGAATCAAAAGATTAGATAATAATTTCAAACTTCTGTCCCTCCAAGAACTTTTGTTTTGACCAGAACTTCTAGAATGAGACCTCCTTGTTTACCCATATTTACTCAGATGCCTCTCTGCTATTATACCAGCAGCTACTGAAGGGTGAGCTCCTTGAGATGCCTGGTGCTGGATCGGAGGAATGCCTGGAGACCTGGTAAGAGAAGAGAACGTCCCCATGACCTGGGAAGCCGGCCCATCTACAAAGCCCATTCCTGAAGTATCACCACCTGGCAAGTAACACTCTCGAGCGTGATAAGCCCGATTCTGTCATGAGCAAGCCGGGCTTAGTCCCTGGTCAGGCACCTGAGTTGCCTCCACACACAAAGTCCTAGGGTAGGTGTATGGGGGTGACAGAGTGGGCCTGGTAGGGCGAATCTCTCTCCCAAAGGAGAGATGGGCCAGAACAAAGCAGGGAAGCCAGTTCCTGTGCACCAGACAGAATGCAGGGCTAAACTCTACTCCTGAAGGAGACCAGGTTACTCAGCGGGGTAGGTGGTTAGGAGTGAGGAGAATGGAAGGGCACAGGAGCCCAGTGTTTCATACTAAGCCAGAATGGGGAACAGTAACAGTCCCGGCTGGAGGGCACCCTTCGGGAACCAAGGCTTAGGATTGGCCTGGATGAGACTGACTCAGTCTAGTAGTCTTTCCAGGCTCTGGATTCCAGATGGAGAAGACTAATTTTTCCAATTGCTATGGCTGTTACCAAAAAAAAAAAAAAAAAAAAATTATCCTATAAGTTTATGGCTTAAAACAAGGCAATAGTCATTTTGCTTGCAGATCTGATTTGGGCAGGGCTCAGCAGTGACAGCTCATTTCTGCTCACTCAGCCTAAGCTGGGATCATCTGAAGCCTCAGGCCCCTGCTCTCTCACATGTCTGGCGGTGATGCTAGCCAGAAGTGGGGACCCTAGCTGGTACCCTGTGCCAGAACACAGGGCCTCGCCCCATGACCTGGGCTTCCCCTCAGCATGGTGGCTGGGTTGCATGGGTTGGCATCTTGAGAAAGAGAGAGCCAAGCAGAAGCTATATTGCTTTGGGTGACCTGGCCTCAGAAGTCCTATGGTGTCTCTTCCACCTCATTCTATGCACGGAGGCTATTGCAAAAGCCCAACCAGGTTCATGGGGAGGGGTAAAGACTCCACTTCTTAACAGGGAATGGCAATGCTCCAGAAAAAGAGCACTTGGAACTAGAAGTATTAGAAACATCACTGTGGCTATTTTTGGAACGTTCAATCTGTCCAAGTCCTAATACAAAATCAAGGCAGTGACAGTGATACACATCCACTCCCAAGGCGATGAGCTGTGGCCTTGGAGCCCATTCGACCTGAGAGGGGAGGGTGACTACTCCCCTCTCTCCCTCACTCCCCTCAACTGGGTTGAGGCCTGAGTATGAGAACCCCATTCAGCTCTGAAAGGCTGGGGAAGGTGGAGCAGAAGGAGTGAACTGAAGGGGGGGGAGGCTGACAAGAATTCTTCCTTCTGCCTATCATGGCTACGTTAACCATTTCACATTCTGGTGGAAGGCTGGCATTTCTTGCAGGGATTTCGTTTATAATTGAATCACTCTCTCAGAACACACAGGCAGTAGAGTCACGAAGATGGTACCAATATGAGATGGATAAGGTTCATCACAGTTCTGGATTAACTATAAATTCCTAATGTGTTGAGGGAAGACACATCTCTACCTCTCAGCAGACAAAAAGGCAAACACAATGATCCGTGAACGAAAGAAACAGAGGCGCTGCCCGAGTGAAATGAGCCTTTATATGTCACCTTTCTTACCTTGTGTTTTTGTAGCTGTGCCTTCAGACTCCCAGATTGCTGCCGGAGGTTTACTGATGGTTTCTTTCAGGGATCATTAAAAGTGATTTGTGGGCTGGCAAGCCTTGTATTTTCCATGCTCGGGATTCAGTTTACAGCATGTAACTTGGGAAGGGGTATCTAGAGGACTGCTTTCCCATCCAGGAAATCTCCCACTCCGGAAAGTCAAAGGGGGCTTCCACAGTCCATTGGCTGTTCATGATGCGGGGCTTGAGCCAGAGGAAACCGCTCCCTGGGACTCAGGGTGAGGTGGGGTGAGGGCCCAGGAGGTTGCCACCTCTGTTCCCACCTGTCACGCTGCCCCGGTGAACCGGGCCTTGTGGATGCAGGGCTTCAAGCAGCCTACAGTACGGGCCCTTGAGAACAGAGCTAATAACTCCGTGCAGGAGAGCTCAGCCT
>JAPYYM010003277.1:0-11340 GCA_028534135.1 Potos flavus
TCTTAGATTATCCGACTAGAGTCCCCAGTGAACTTTGGCAATAACATGTAGTTTATGAGTTATCTAGCTTAGTATCCCCTAATTTATTTGATAAGTTACCAGTAAGTAAACTTGAGTCACAAACATAACTTGGTCTATGAACTGACTACATCATTCATAATTTCACAGTCCACCAGCAAGAATCTCCCACTTGGTCTGCACCACGCTTTTAAGAATCTCAGGCATAGAGCAGATGGTGCTTGGTAGTGGTAAAAGCACAATACGGCCACAATAGGCAAAAATCATTTTTCTTTAACGATCTGAAGTTTTTAAAACAACCTAACTTGTGTATGTGATTTCCAGTGTCTCTCTACTATAAACTGATCGTATTATAAACTAACATTCTGTAGGATAACAAGAAACCATTCCATTTGTGGATTCTCACACATCCAGTATGTCAAGTATGGGTTTTTCTAGTCCTATGCAAACTATGAAACCACAAAGGGCTTCACAGCCAGTGATGAAACATACAGAATTGTACATGAGACTGCTTAGGAGAATGACACTCTTAATTAAAGGCTAAAAGTTAATTATAAATACAAGTATTACCTCTCCAGCTTTCTGGGTAGAGGTGAGAACAGGTGATGTGTCTGAATCCTAGAGGACAACAGATTGAAGGAGAAATATAGATTTTCAGGAAATAGATGGTAATCTGGAAAGACTTTGGCTCAAGGTGCGTGGGAATAGGGTGGGAAGATAAGACTAGAAAGGTAGCTGGATCCAGACAAAAGGTTCTAAATGTTACACTAAGGAGTTTCTACCTTAACCCACAGGGAGTGGGAGGGAAGTCATTACCAGGGCCATGTTTATTTATATTCAGCCAGGTCCACAAAGGATTTGAAATAACTTTAAAAAGACCTCCAAGGAGACAAAATCAGTAGTCGAGGTCATCAGATCAAAGGAATAATAAGGATAGAAAAAGAAAATCTGAAAAGAAGTCAGTACTAGAAATGATTACACAGTCCTGCATTTGGTTTTAGGTTTACTTGCAGTCAAAGAACAAAGTTGTTTAGAAAGATCTCTGGTGGCAGGGTATAGGTGGAATGTTCCTTAGACGGCAGCCACAAAAGATCCCAAACCCTCAAGTGGGGAGTTAGAGATGAAGGCAGTAGGTATTTCTACATCGTACCTTAAAGTGGGGTTTACATTCCTATTATAATGTCGTAAGTAATATAAAAAGTAATGAATTCAATTTCAGTATCAAATACAATCTTTCTCACATTACTAAAAGAAGAAACCCAATTTCAATTCCTTCACACACCCTCTTTCTCTTTGGTCAAGGTACTGAAAGTGAAATTATTTACAGGAAGAAGCTAAAAGAAAGAGGCACCAGAAGACCCACCAGTACATTCTGCATCGGGTAACAAAAATGGTTTGATATCAGATTCTACCTGCAGCCAACCATGGAACTGTGCCTACTGCAGAAGCAAAATCCTTCCCATATATAGCAGTTGCCTGTGAACCTTTTAGTTCATTATGCCAATTCATTACGCAGTCAGTAGAAGGTACTCTAACAATACAAGAGTATAATACCTTTTGGACAGAGTTTCTCAACCTAGTTCCATGGACATTTTTGGCCAGTGATTCTTTACTGGGGGCTGTCCTGTATGTTGTAGATATTTAGTAGCATCCCAGACCTCTACCCACTAGATCCTAGCAGCATCCTCCCAGGTTGTGATGACAACCAAAACCGTCTTCACCCGAAGCCAACTATTTTTTGTGGGGCACAGTTTAGCCCGGTTTAGAACTTTAAGGCAATGGTTCTCAATTGGAAAAGTACATCCAGAATCACCTTTGGAATTCGAGCCCCATGATACAGATTCTGAGTCAGTAGATCTGGAGTGGGCTAGAGTTTTGTAGCAGAACCTTCAGGATGTAGGGCTTAAGAACGTATGTTTTCAAATGACTTCAGAGCCACTTTTTAACATCTAGTTAAAAATTGTTATGCCAAGAAGCACTTTCAACATAAACTTTCTGATACTAGTAAACTGGAATGAATGGAATTTGGTAATATTTCACTGAGCTCTACATAAATTTTCTTTATTATAAACAATGGAAATTTCCAGTCATATAGATGAGATTCATACTTACTTGCTAAAAGCAGACAGGAAAGTGCAACTAAATGCAGCTGCTGGATGGAGATGTCATATCGATCCATAAATAAGTCCAGCAAATAGACAGCAAGATGTCGGGCAGAAGGGCAGAGGGTGAAGCGATTGCTCACAATGGCAATCAGGTCAGCAAAATACCTTCTGAGACTTAGTTGAGGGGACTGGCCTTTGTAGGAAGGCAACTTCAGCTCCTATATCAAGAGGAACAATATTTAGTCTAACATAGCCTATAGGAGTAGTACCTGCACAATGCAAAGACTACTTCCCCCCCAATATGTTAGCGTTAACAAGTGTCTAAAACGCTTCTCTCAAAAGAAACACAAATATGAAAAAGTTGATTGGAAGGATAATGAATAGTACTAATTAATAGCACTGAGTTTAAAATTTAAAACCAAACTTTTCTCCTTCATTTTTAACCATCTCTGATGTGACAAATTGCGTTTCTTGCATTATGGAATGGACATATTCCAGCAAGACTTTTGTATCCTGTTTTTTCCCTACCAGGTGTTTTCCGAAAAACATCCTTACCAAAATCCCAGCCACACAACACATACACACCCCCTCCAGAAAGCTCAAAGCTTTGGGTCAGAAGGTAACAAGGAAGTGAATATGCTCCTGGTATGTCATATACTGTATTACACTTGCAGAGGTGTGGAAGGCAGAGACTAGTATTCATCCACTAGTACCTTCTAAGCATGTTTACCTTTTAGTAGTTTCATGCTGTTCTCTTTTGCCATTACCTTTTCATATACCTAAAATTTTCCCCCATTGCTGTCCAATCCCAGAATTATATGAACACATTTTTTTAAATTACAAATTTTCTATACTACGAAATAAAGTATTTCCACAGCATAGAGAAAGACAGGTTCTAAATTATTTCATGAGATCAGCATAATACTAAAACTAAGCCTAACAGGTATCACAATAGTAGGAAGTTACACAGATATGACCCCAAAAGCACAGGCAAAAAAAAAGATAAATGAGACTTCATCAAAATTAAAAACTTTTATGTATCAAAGTTCACTCTTTTCAACAGAGGGAAAAGGCAATTCACAGAATGGGAGAAAATATTTGCAAATCATATTCGGGCAAGAGGTTAACATCCAGATTATATGAAAAATTCCTTTATACATGCAATCCAACAACAAAAAACAACTTGTTTAAAAATGGGCAAAAGACTTGAATAAACATTTCTCAAGAAGAAATATAAATGGCCAATAAGCACATATAAAGATGCTCAACGTTACTAATCATTAGGGAAATGTAAATAGAAACCATTATGAGATAATATTTCACACCCACTGGGATTGCTATTATCAAAAAAACACGGGGGCGCCTGGGTGGCTCAGTCGGTTAAGCATCTGACTCTTCATTTTGGCTCAGGTCATGATCTGGGAGTCGTGAGATCGAGCATTACAGAATAGATATATTCCAGCAAGAGCACTGGACTCCATGCCGGGTGTGAAACCTGCTTGAGATTCTCTCTTTCCCTCTCCCTCTAGCCCTCTCTTTCTCTCACCAAAACAAAAAACCCACTAAAACAGAAAACAAAATTAACAAGTGTTGACAAGAATGTGAAAAACTGGAAGCCTTGTGTAATGGTGGGAATGTAAAATTGTATAGCCATTGAACAATGGTATTGCAATTCCTCAAAAAAATTAAACACAGAATAACTATATGATCCAGCAATTCCACTTTTAGGCATACACCAAGAAGAACTGCCAAGAAGGCAGGGACTCAGATATTTGTACATATATTGATAGCAGCATTATTCACAAAAGCCAAAAGGTGGAAACAAACAATCCATCAACATATGAATGGATAAACAAAATGTATTTTAAGAAGATGAAAAAGTTCTGAAGATGGGAGAGTGGTTAAAGGAGCAGAATATAAATGTACCTAAAGTCACTGAACTGTACACTTAAAAATGGTTAAAGTTTTATGTTGTTGACATTTTACAATAAACAAAAAAGTAGAAGCTATATAACTTAATAAGGTATAAAACTTTAGATAAAATGTTAACCAATGTAACTTAATAGTATATCCAAAGAATACATCAATTGTAGTACATCCCAGGAATGCAAAGATGGTTTAATATCAGGAAATCTATTACTATAAATCATAATTTAAAAATCACACATGAATATTCACAATTATCTTGTCAGATGCCAAAATAGCATCTGGACAAAGGTGACCCTGGGAGAAATAATATCAGATGTATATGTCTTTGATGAAGGAAGGAAGGTTAAAAAAAATCTCAAATTTAAGAGCCAGCATCTCCCTTGGAGATAAAACAATAGAAGGATTAGCATTCTAGTGCCTGCTATTGCAATATTACTTAACATTATTCTGTGAACACTAATCCAAATAGAAAAAGGAAAGAAGAGGTATAATGAATGAAAAAGGAGAATCAAAAATCACTTATAGGAATAAAATTATTTTTTAGATGATAGAATTTATATCCAAGAAAACCAACAGAAAAAGTAAACAGTAAGTATTCAGTAAGATGGTTGTTTACAAAATTAATATTTAAAAAAATCAATAGCCTGGGAGCGCCTCCGGCTCAGGTCATGATCCCAGCATCAGGCTCCCTGCTCAGCGGGGAATCTGCTTCTCCCTGTCCTTCTGCCTGCCACTCTCCCTGCTTGTGCTCTCTCTGTCCAATAAATAAAATCTTAAAAAAAAAAAACCAAAAAAACCCAACAGCCTGTTTGTATATTAATGGTTAGAAAATAGAAGATTCCATACAAAGTAACTATAAAAATTAAAACACCTAGGAAAAAATATTCGTATTTCAGCACTCTATGAAGGTAACATTAACATTCTGAAGGAGTATGGAAGACATACATGCAAAGACACTTTTTCTTAGAGAAAGAAATCGATTTGGTAACAATGGCATTTCAAATCGGGAGAATAGATGAATTTAATAAATGTTTCTGACACGCAGGACAGAGTTAATTTCTCTATTATTTACAGAAATCTTACACATTTACAAGAAAAAGGGAACATTTACGAACAGTTTATAGGAAAATTAAATGGCCCAAAACTTATAAAAAGATGGCTTCTTTCATTCAAAAGTAAAGAATTACATAGTTTTTCACTTCCCAGATTATATTTTATTAACTTCTGCTTATGCTATCAAGAGTGGAAATAGAAACTACCATGTATTTAACAGGTCAGGCTGACAACTGACATAACCTTTTGAAGGGCAATTAGGTAATATAAATTTTTTAAAATGAAGATTGCAAATACCTTTCTTTTTTTTTTGATAGATTTTTATTTTATTTATTTGACAGAGAGAGAGATCACAAGTAGGCAGAGAGGCAGGCAGAGAGAGAGGGGGAAGAAGGCTCCCCACTGAGCAGAGAGCCCAATGCAGGGCTCAATCCCAGGACCCTAAGATCATGACCTGAGCCAAAGGCAGAGGCTTAACCCACTGAGCCGCCCAGGCGCCCCTCTTTTTTTTTTTTTTTTTTTTTTAAGATTTTATTTATTTGACAGAGAGAGAGATCACAAGTAGGCAGAGAGGCAGGCAGAGGGAGAGGGGAAAGCAGGCTCCCTGCTGAGCAGAGGGCCTGATGGTACTCAATCCCAGGACCCTAAGATCATGACCTGAGCCAAAGGCAGAGGCTTAACCCACTGAGCCGCCCAGGCACCCCTGCAAATGCCTTTCAACCTAGCAATTTACCCTACATATAAGGAGGTCCTTTGCAACACTGTTTTTAATAGCAAAACAGTGGGGAAAGCTTGACGTCCAATAATCTGGATGAATCTCCAGGGATTTATTGCTGAGTGTATAGAGCCAATCCCAGGTCACATACTCTGTAATTCCATACACATAACATTCTTAAAAGGACAAAATTACGGAGATAAAGGACAAATTAGTCGTTGCCAAGGGTCAGGGGGAGAATAAAGGTGGGAGAGAAGAGGGCGTGGCTACAAATCATAACATAAGAGATTGTTGTAGTGATAAAAAAAATATTCTGTATCTTGACTATATCAATGTTAATATCCTGGTTGTGATAATTGTACTAAAGTTTTCTAAGATGTACCACTGAGGGAAACTGGGTAAAGGGTATAGGGGATCTCTCTGTATCATTTCTGACAACTGTATGTAAATCTACAATTATCTCAAAAAAAAAGTGCAGTTAAAAAAAGCTTGCCATTCATCAATAGGGAACTGATAAACCGTAGGACATCAATTCAATGTGGACATTGAAATAAAGGGCAGTTGATTTAAATGTGTTGATACAGAGAAAAACATAAAGAAAATGAGTTGAAGGATGTTGGGATGGAAGGATGGTACAGAACAGTGAATATATATTCTGACCTCTTGTACCAACAACAAAAAATACTGCATATATACTAATTTACTGGATATCTTTTCAGGAAAAAAACAACAATGTTGGTAACCTTAGGGGATCAGGGAACAGTGAGGGTTGGGGAAAGCTCATTTTAAACCTTATACTATCTGAATTTTTTTAACCATATGCATGTATCACTTAAAATTTCTAAAAAATATTAATAAGAGTTACTTGGGAGATAGACTAATAGGCCATTTTAAATTTTTGTACATGTGAGAAAATCATAAATAAATGCTATTTAGGAAAAAAACCACTGGCTTAGGCTTGTTTGGTTCTTTGAAGAGAAAAAAAATATTAATTTCCCCAAATAAAAGGAACATGCCGATTTCTCATGCAGCTCCCAGGATCTTCTCTTTCACCATCTCTGTAGATCTTTAGAATGGTGTAAATGAGTTACAATTTTAAACTTCACCTTTCTTTGCTGTCATCACATGACATTTATCGAGCATCTCTTATGTAGCAGATACTGTGTTAACCCCAGGGATAAAAGCTGGAAAACATTCTTGAGCAGGTAAACCAAAATACAGAGATGATTAGGATATAGAGTAATCACAGGGTATTACAGGAACACCAAGAAGGAAGATCTCACCCAGTTCAGGGGATGGAGTGCTAGGGAAAAAACAAAGCCACGGTAGGCTTTCCTCAAAAGAGGCCTGAACGAGGTCTTAAAGCTCACTGGGAAACACAGCTGGAAAACACTGTATTTAGTGGACTTTTTCACTATATTAACTTTAATAAATGTGGACAAAACGAAGGCAGGAACATGAAAGACCAACAGGAGATTTTTAACTAATATATTCACTTTAAGTCATTTTAAATGGTAAAGTACAAGTGCTTACCAGTTGGCTGTCAGATATTTAGTTCTCCTTGTTAAGGTACTGCCTGCAATTAGGCAAGCATGAGAAAATGGACCATGCTTCTCTCAGCTTACAAGGTTTTTTCTAAAATCAATTCCTGATCCTCCAGAATTTTACACTCTTGTTCCTCTCTGCTTCTCGGAATCCCATAGCCCCAAAGCACTGAGACCTGGGCTTGTCATCTCCCTCTCCAGTCTCAAGTACTAGTCAGCTCCCCATCCCAAATGCCATCCCTTTCCCAGAACAGATTACTGTCCAGCCATGATGGAAATAAAGGCATAGAAGGAATACTCACAAATGTAAATACAACTCTGTGGGATATTTTCTGAATGTTTCCCACAAGCTAGCATTGTTCCCATCTGTCATAAAGGCTCTTGAAAATACTTCCCAAGCATCCTAAGGCACTACTATATACAGAAAAACAATGAGAAAACAGAGAAGACACAGGGGTATAAGAAGACAGCTGCTTTGAAGGGTTTTTTGGGGGGAGTGTAATTATATTTTATAAAAACAATACAGCTGGCTTTTGGGGGTTGAAGAGAATTTCCATTTGTTGTCATTTTTACCCTTCTCTAATAGATACAATGCTGGCAAAAGCAATTATTCCTCCATACACCTTGGATCTAAACACAGAATACTTTCCATAGTGTCTGAATGGCATGTGCCCAAAGGAAGACCTAAATTAAGCTGCTCGGAGTTACAGGAGATTAGACTCTGTAAAGGTAGATTATGTCTGCCTCATTCACTATGCCATTTTAACACCTGGCATAGCACTTGTATACTGCAGATACTCAAATATGTTGAGTGAATAAATAAGCAATCACCTAATTTAACAGCTTGGAATTAACATGTATTTTTTTTAATGAGAAAAGTTCATTTTAACTTTCCTTGACTTCAGTGTACTACAGTCAGGGTTCTATCCAGTTCCACTGATGTTCAAGTTTTACTGATTAACATAAATTATTCCAAAAGTGTGGCCATTGTGTCAAATATGGCTTACACAGTGCTTAAAGATAAAATAAAGACAACCCAGGGTAGCATGCCACAGGTGGCTACAGGTGGCCCAAGGCAATTTTCAGTGGCATTCCCTCAGACCCTGTGCTATCTCATCCTCTGATAGTTCGTAAGCAGCTTTAACAGGGTTGTGTCTTACTCCTTCAATCCTTTCCAGAGCCTAATACACAAAAAGCATTCAACAAATCTGTGGGGGGAAAAAAATTCACTTCCAACCTCAACTGACAAAATTAATTCAGGAAATCATTCAGGATTTAAAATTACACATAAAGTAATCAAAAACCATGGCAATCCATTAAGAAAAATCTTTTGAGGGGCACCTGGGTGGCTCAGTCAGTTAAGCATCTGCCCTCAGCTCAGGTCATTATCGGGGGTCCTGGGATTGAGCCCCACGTTGGGCTCTCTGCTCAGCAGGGAGTCTGCTTCTCCCTCTCCCTCTGCCCCTCCCGCTGCTCCTTCTCTTTCTCACCCACTTTCTCTCTCAAATAAATAAAATCTGTAAAAAAAATCTTTTGAGTTTTATGTCACTAAATAAAAGTAACATCAAATAATTAATTTCACCACATACCAGAGGGCTAAAAAGAGCTGACACTTAGAAAAGGAGAACATTTAAAACTAAAGACCACATCCTAAAAAAAAAAAAAAAAAATCAAAAGCATATGGACAATTTTCAAAGTGGAAAACCAGAAACTCTCCTCCTAACACTCCAGAGAACCATTCCACAGTTGAGACTTTTTTGTGGTAGGAAAAACCTTAGGGGGCTGAGGTGTATTTAGTCCATCTAAGAAGCTGAATGTCGGAATTAATAAGTAGCATTTAGAAATCTCAAACCTTAGAAAAGGGTACAGTTGTAACACTTAAAGTCAGAATTAGGTTTTCTAATCTAGTTAACCTGGTTAAAAAAAAAAAAATCAAGATACAAGTTCATTATCATCCCGGGATCACTCAACTCCAGCAGTCAGCATCCCTTTTATTAAAGAGTCAGCTGTTTTGCTTCTCTCTCATTTTCTATACGTAACAAATGGCTGTCTCCATCCGTCGTGAAAATGAGTCAAATTACGGATAGTTTTGGATCTGGTCTCTCTTCTGGTTATCAAAGAGGCAGAGATAACCCCTTAAACTGAGATGTGACAGAGTAAAATTGTTACTTAAGAGCAACAATACACAGACTTTGCATTGTGCCAGAAAACTGTATTCTTCCCACCAACATCTATTAAATATATTAAGTCTACTTTCTGCCTTACATTAGCTGGAAGGAGCAGTTAACTCCTACCTTAAGGCATTGTGAATAGCCTGCAAGTCCGAGGGTCTAAGGGAAAGTAACAGTTACAGCTTAGTGCTTCTACATACTAAGCACCGTTCTAAAGCAGAGATACAGTATCAGCTCATTTAATCTTGCAATCCCCGCCCCCACAAGGCACGTTCCATTATCATTATTCATCCTACAGATGAGGAAATTGGGAAACAGGAAAATTAAGTAACTTGTCCAAAGTCTTACTTAAAGTAAGTTAGTGGACAGGCTGGGGAATTGATGTACAAATGTGACATAAAAGCCTAATGCAACAGCAGCTACGGAACAAGGAGGGCTACTCTGCCCAATAAAAAGCCAGCACACTATCTATTTAAACACAGTACCAAAGTCATGTTCCACCTTCCCTCTCCCAAATATCGCGCCCCACCCCCTTCCTCATTTAAGTTGCAGGTTCTTCTGATACATCCAAGGGAAGAAACTAAGAAGTTAATTAACCTCGAGCAAATAAGCAAACGCGCCCTTTCTGGTCTGGAAACTAGTGACCGCACTTCCCAGGGAGCCTCGATTTATACTAACTGCCACAAAACACTGCAAGGAGAAGTAGCGGATCGGGGTTACCTTGTATCGAAGCGCTTGATGAATGTCTGCGGCCAGCTGTCCCCGCCACCACTGTCCCTCCAGCTCCATGGGACCGGGCGGCGCGCCAGGCCAGACGCGACAACCTCAGTCTGTAAGACACACCCCAGACGCGGTCACGGCCAGCACCCTCCACAGAACCCTCCGCGCCCCCTCCCCGAGGGGTGTGACTTCAGGCCACCCCGGGTGGCTTGCCTCTTCACCTGACTCGACCTAAAGCTAGCACCGATCCAAACCAATTCCCCGACGCGGCGCATAAGGCCCGAGCTACCAGTCGGGAGGAGCGGGCTCACGCTGAGAAGTGCCGGCCTGGGTGCCGGGCAAGGGGACCAACTTGGGCCCGAGTTGCCAAGGCGCGGCCCCGGGTATGCGCACGGGGAGCTGGAGGCGGAGGCCCGGCTGAGGGCTCCCCGCGTCCCGGGTTCGAATTCTCCCGTCGGCCCCGGAGGGCCGAGACACTGACACCAGTCGCACCCCCCCCCCCTTGAGAAAACCTCCCGCAGACAAACCGACGGACGAACGCCCGCCTGGCTCCGGGTCCCGGCTGCAGGCGCCCGGGCGCTCCTTCCTCCCGGGGGGCCTCCCCGAGGTCCCGCTGGGGCCGGCGCGTACCCAGGCCGCCGCCTCCTCTCCCGGAGCAGCGCACGGGATCGCGCGGCCCCAGAAAGGCGAACAAAAGGCCGGGCCGGGCGGGTCCGGTGTCCCGCGCCCAGCACAGGCCTGCTGGTCCCCCACGGAGGCCTCCCTTACCTGGAACCGCGGCCCTCACAGCCCCAGCCCCCCCGGCGTGCCAGGGACGCCGGCCCCGCTCATGATGCGGACAGTCGGCCGCGAAGCGCCGGCCTCAGCTCGGGCCCAGCGCCGGGGCGCTCGCGCCGCCCATTGTTAAAGGACCGGCAGGCGGCTCCGCGTACAAAGCCAGCGCGGGGGCACATGCGGCCCCGCCGCTGCCAATCTCGTCTCGCGATACAGCCGGGTCACCCCGAGCCGTCCAATCGGCGGCCGGGCCGGGCCCAGGTGCAGCGCCCGGCGGCGGCTCGGCGGCCCCGGCCGGGACCCGGGAGCAG
>JAPYYM010003278.1:0-11339 GCA_028534135.1 Potos flavus
GGGCTAGATCCCAGGATGCTGGGAACAGGACCTGAGCCAAAGGCAGACGCCTAAGGACTGAGCCTCCCTAGCACCCTACAACAATGAACTTTATCTCCACTGTGATTCAGATCAATTTGCTTTCCTGGGACTTTATCCTACTATGAATACTTGGGATTAGCTTGTTTGGGAGAGTAGGTTAGTTTTCTTGACCTGCAACTTCTTCAGACACTACTTTAACCTCTATAGGTATATGTTTGTCGGTATCTATCTTGCTTTCTTTTCTACCAAAGTATACTTCACAAAGTAACATTAGTTCAGGGGTACAACATGGGGATCTGACAACTGTATATGTTCTACTACGCTCATCCGGCAGCATAAAACGCTATCATAATACCTATGAACGAGTTCCCTGTGTTCTCTTAGCCTCATGACTTATTATTCCACAACTGGACACCTGTACTTCCCATTCCCAGTTCCTCATGTTGCCCATCACCCTTCTGCATTCCACACTGGTAACAATCAGGTTATTCATTGTATTTATGGGTCTGTTTCTGCTTTTCTCATTGTGTCTTGTCATATCTGACAATGTGGTTTGACCCGGAAGGTAGTATGCCATGTGAGGCAGGCAGATAAAGACAAGTACCATATTCACTTATGTATACAATCAAAAACAAGCCTGAACAAGACCCTAGACAACCCCAGAGCCTCTCTTCTAGGCCTGTGGGGAGAAAACCACGCCGGCAGCACTGACCGGCTACCCACGGAGTTGCCAGCATAGGTTTGGAAGGCACTCAGGAGTCCACACTTGTCCATGGACACATGTCTAGCCCTCTGTGCTCATAGAGAATAGGTTTACATCCAAGATGATTGCACATGTTTTACACTAGAAGCTACCAAGGTCCATGGGATACCTCTAGAAGGAATGCCAAACAGTTGGCTACATTCAGATGATGTCTGAGAATAAAAGCACTCAAACTTGCCTTCATTCCATCTCGGTAAAGGAGAAGGTAGAGACACAAAAGTGAGTAATTCCGCAGGATTCCAATGAAAACTGGGATCAGACAGATACTTCCAAGATTCAAATGCACACAGGCTATATCTTTTAAACAAGGTTCAATATTCACATTCAAACAGAGAGGATTCAGCATGAAACATAACTTCTGGGCTACTTTTATCCAGAAAAAGAAACCCAAAATATTCACTAGCATCTGACACATTCCTCTGCATACTGTATACAATGTATGTGCCATATTTAACGATGCTGTATCTGCTGTTACTGTAGGCAGTGTTCTAGAGTCTATGGGTTAGGGCTAATCCTATTTCCCTTTTACTGAAAGAAATTATTTATTCATTTATTTATTTTGAAAGAAATGATTTAGAGAAAGGAAGGTATAGGGAGCCTCTCACTATTGGTAGAGTCAGGGTCTGAATCTGGGTGCCGTACACAGGAACATGAGACACACAGGACAAATGCCCGTCTAGAAGGTGACCTGTGCTTGCATTCTCTTTCCTCTTTGACACTCAGTGGCGCATCCAGCTGTCCTCACACAGAACAGCTTCCATGAACCACACTTCGAAGTGAACAATTGAGCCCACATCACACATATGCAGCCTGAGTGGCTTTCTGGTTGACTACTCAGAACTAGACACAGAGCTCAGGCATCCAAGGTAAAATACAGGAAAGGCCCAACACACACAGGAGTCCAGTTTCACACCTGGAGAACCAGAACGATACACCTGTGTATGTGACTACATTACACACGGCTACTACCTTTCCTGAAAAACACAACTATAAATGTGTCCCCTGATATAGGTTCCCAAGGTCTAGTCTCTACACAGCCACCTGAGACTGGGTAAGAAAGGAAACGTGGGGGGCTGCACCTGAGAACTACTGACATGGTAATGTAAGGCTAGGCACAGCGATCCAAGATTTACAGTTGCTCCTGGTGATTCTGACCCAGGCAAAAAGGACAACCTCTGTAGGAACTAAGTCACAGGTCAATCCTGAGTGATCCACACAGAAGTCACTCTTAGAAACTCTTTATGCTTGTGATCATGTTCGTGTGTGACACACACAGCACACACACAACACACATGTCCTTATTCAGTAAAGGAAAGGAATATCCGACTCTACCAGAATCTATCTTGGCTCCCTCCTCTTCCCGCTCTCCCTTCTCGCGACCTTCCTTGAGCCTGCGGGGATCACCCCATGGATGCTTTAGTTCACGTTCCTGAATGAAGCAACCCAAATTTGAGTGAATTGGAACAGGGGTTCCTGGGTGGCTCAGTTGGTTACGCGGCCACTCTCGGTTACAGCTCAGGTCACGATCTCAGGATCCTGGGTTCCATCACTGTGGCAGCTCTCCACTCAGCTGTGGGTCAGCTTCAGGAGTCTCTCTCTCTGCCCATTCCCTCTACTCGTTAGTGTGCTCTAAATGATTCTTAAAAAAAAAAAAAAAAAAAAAATGAGGCTCCTGGGTGCTCAGTGGGTTAAACTTCCAACTCTTTGTTTCAGATCAGGTGATGATCTCAGGGTCGTGACCTTGAACCCTGTGTCAGGCTTGGAGCTCAGTAGGGAGTCACCTTGACCTCTCTCTCCCTCTCCCTCTGCTCTACCCCTGCCTCTCACCTGAGCTCTCTGTTAAATAAATACATCTTTTTTTGGTAACTGAATTCTAACTGATGTAAATTTTTTTTCAGCTAAGTTAAGAAATGCATGAAAGACATTAATACACATTATGGATTATATAGTATTAAATATAGCATTCTCACTATACATCTGTATTGACGATTTTTACTATAAGACCATAAACAATTGCAGGCTTAAGCAGCCCTTCATCAGCACACCATTTGCATGCAGCATAAAATCCGCATGCACTAAGACTAAGGATACTCTCAATTTTAGGGCTTCTTTGAAACTGCTAGTTTCAGAGCAAAGTGTCATCACCCTTGTGCCAAATGCTATGAAAGAATTCAAAGAGACATTCACAAACATATTCAATGTTCACCTCTGCTATAGTTATGTATTTCAACTCAGACTGGCCCTTGTGACAGTTCTGGTCAATAGCAAAGAGGGAGTAGTATCTTAGGGATGATGGCTTTCCCCGAATGAGAACAAAAATCATTCAAATCAAATTCCCGAGAAGATTTTCACTGTCTCCTTTGGTGCAAGGAACATGGATTGATCTCTGGTGGGGGCGCAGTTATCCTGGGGCCAAGAACATTCAAGTATAAGTGCAATTTCCGGGGGTGACAATACCAGAAAGAAGACATGGAAAAATCAGATTATACTCTAGGGTGTCTGGGCAATTTTAGAAGACCTGAGCATCTACCAACTCACTGGATATTTAATAACCAAAATATACACCTTCGTTTCTGTATGTACACAACAGACTTTTCACGGTATTGCTGACCACAATAGGACAGCTACTGGAAAATGAATTCTTAATCTTCAATTGATCCCATGTTCAATGTGAGTGTACCATGGTACCCAACTTAATTTTATCGGTTTCTACAACTGATAAAAATCCTCTTTCCACTCAGGTCAGGAGGAGTGTAGGGACCGCTAGCGCAAAGGTTGGGCAGGCTGTTGGAAGCAGAAATGGTCACTGCTGGTGACTGGGGACTTGCTTCTCAAGGAATCGGTGCTTCGCATAGACCAGAGCAAGGACTAGATTCATCACTGGGCTGAGTGGCAGCGAGCGAGGGTCCTGCCAACCTCAGCTCAGCATCCTTGGAAGGTCACCCATCCATACTGGCAGACTTCCTCGTCTTCAACATCTACTCTATATGTGACATCTTTAAGTTATGCCCGCCGTGTTTAAATCATCCAATACGCCCTCTCCATCCACTCCAGGCATCTGGGCCTCGGAAAGTACAATTATCTCTGTCATCCAACAGCAAGTGGTCCTCAGCACCACCAGGGAATACATTAAATGGTGAGAAAAGCTTCAGATGTCCCAGAAAACCACATTTCCCAAGACTGCCCCTCTGTCATTTCGCTCATCACGAGTAGCTTCCTAAAGCCTTCTAGTGACCAAAGGGAGCTCTCTACCAGATCTTTCTTCACAGTTCAAGAGTTCGCCGTATTTCATTTTCATAGCACTTACTGTCCTCTCAAACTGTAGCAACATCATGTTGTATATGTCCTCACAACTCTCTCAGTGACAAATACCTAAATGAATCCTGTCACCCACTGATGGCTGTTTGCTGCTCTTTCAGTGCAGTGGTGACAACACTGTATTTAAATCTCACATAAGTGATCACATTAAGTGATCCTGTTATGAACCATTTATGATTGAATTAGAAAATTCCAAGCCACTCCTAAGGCCCTTCAAGGGCCTGCCTGACTTAGGTGGGAGGGGGGGAGCAGGGACAATGGGGTTTCCAGAACACAGGAGGGAAAGTCAGCTGTGATGCCTCCATCACTGAGATGCTGATGAGACAGAAGAACTGGAGAGGGTTTGGAAAAAGTAAGTACGATTTTTCTTTCTACATTCGGAGACAGTCGTGTAGCCTTGGACAGCGGTCCTCTCCCCACATGAAGAATTCATGCAAAGGTTTCAACCTAGACACGTTTCCTCTCCTAAGTTGGGCTGCACCATCACTCCTAACAAAAGACTGGTTTCTTTTGAAGTTAGAACACCTACTCAGCACCCAGCCCTGTCCCATCTTTGTTCCCTTCAAATAAATGTTAAAAAACAAAAAACAAAAAAAAGAAAACCCGTGACTCATGAAGTCTCCACGTTCTTACCTAATCAAATGGTTACAGTAAAGTGACCAACTTGGAAGATGGCACTTCCAAGAAGGGAAAAGAACAGTAATTAAAGAACTCTTACTTCTCCAATCGCAAAGGAAGGAGTGAAGTATATCAATTTAACTACATGGAATTTATTATGCTCCCTGGAGAATTACTCTCCTATTTAAATTAAATGTTGAATACTACATCATCCCGTGGAAACTCTTGGTAAAATCTCTGATCAAGGCAGGTAAGCAACAGGTCAACACTGGTATAAGGAAAACAAAGTGGATCCTACAGGAGGAAAACCCAGGTATACAAGGGATGATTTGCATAGGGAGATTTTCAAACTAAGATACATGAGATATAGGAAACATAAATTCAATACAATATAGAGAAAACGATTTCTACGATGAATCTATAATCTTTTTGTTTGTGAAGAAATCGCCAATTTCAAACTTGAAAATGACCTCGGTTGAACCCAGATTCCTTTTCCTTCTGAAGATATACGTACACACACATATATATGTACACGTGCTTCTTCCTAGTTAGTTCTGTTCCTCCAAAATCTATCCTTAGCTTAATATAACACATTGCATTCTGTGCCTATCAAAACCCTAAAACTCTCCTGTGTTCTCTATGCTCACAAAACAACAGGAGAAACATAGAGGGTACAATTTTATCAATAGTCTTTGAGAATTCTGTAGCTATGGCTAATCATTATATTTGTAATGACTTTGTTCAATTAGCACTTGTTAAGTAGAACCCCTGGGCATTAGATGGTGAGCCATGGTTCAGTACCAGAAAAAGAAACTAACATTGACAAAAATCATTCATGACAATCTTTATCAAAATCTTAGCAATAAAACAAAAAAAATCTTACAAATACTGGAATAGAGAAATACACTCCAAGCCATTCTAGGAGGTCAGCATTACCCTGATACCAAAGCAGTATAAACATAATACCAGAAGAGAAAAGGCTAGTTTATCCGATGAAAGCTTTGCTCCTCTGGCTTTCTGTGGACACCCATTTGCATGGACAAAATACAGTCAAAAGAAAAAAAGAAACACATAGAAAATAATTATCCCTCTCAGGTGCACCTGGGTGGCTCAGTGGGTTAAAGCCTCTGCCTTCGGCTCAGGACATGATCTCAGGGTCCTGGGATTGAGCCCCGTGTCCGGCTCTCTGCTCAGCGGGAAGCCTGCGTCCCCCTCTTTCTCTGCCCGCCTCTCTGCCTGTTTGTGATCTCTCTCTCTCTCCGTCAAATAAATAAATTTTTAAAAAAATTATCCCTCTCTAGAGATCCATCTCCCCCTGAATCCTTTCAGGTCTATTAACAAATACAGTTCACCATTGAATAACATGCTTTTGATCAGTAACGATCCACTTACACACTTTTTTCTTGAGATACAGAGCACTACTGTAAATGTGTTTTCTCTTCATTATGATGGCCTTAATATTTCATTTCCTTAAATTACTTCCTTATAAAAATATGGTATATACTACAGACCAAATACAAAGAATGGGATGACTTTTGACATGTTGTCATTAACCCATCAAATATCACAGATGAAAAGAGACTTTTGAAACAGCATGGCAAAAGCAAACCATCTTGTACCAGAGAGCTCCTAGAAGATCACCAGTGGGATTCTCAGCAGTCCCAGCAGGAATAGGGGCCTGGCATAATGTACTCAGGTAGGGAAAGATCAAAAAATAGCCACCAAGAATACATTACCCGGGAAAACTCTTTTCCATAGATGTGGAAATGACGATATTCCCAAGTAAAAACCCCTCTACGTTTACCAGTAGACCTGTCTCATAAGAATTGTTAAAGGAACACTCTAGATAAAATAAAAGGATTCTAAGCAGTATCCGCAACCACATGAGAACATAAAGCTCTCTGCTACACATAAATATTTAGACAGTTATACAAACGTGTAGTGTTGTAATTAGATACCAGTCACATTTATTTCCCCTACAGAATTTTGTTTTTAAGAAAAGTACGAAAATTATTAATGTAGGTTAAAAGTACCCAACATAAAAGAATTTGTGATATCAGTAACAAAGTGGGGGCAGGCGTGGGAGACAGGAAGAAGAGTTTTGTTGTTGTTGTTTTTTAAGATTTTATTTATTTAATTGACAGAGAGAGATCACAAGTAGGCAGAGAGGCAGGCAGAGAGAGAGAGGGAAGCAGGCTCCCCGCTGAGCAGAGAGTTGGACTAGGGGCTCGATCCCAGGACCCTGAGATCAGGACCTGAGCCGAAGGAGGAGGCCTTAACCCACTGAGCCACCCAGGCACCCCAGGAAGAAGAGTTTTGTATGTGACTGACAACATGAGTATTAAATGGTTTGTTTTACCTGTAACTTGTTTTAACAACTCTCTAAGGACACCGCAATGAAAATACTCACAAAAGACACAAAAGTTAATGAGAAACGTACCAAGGCATACCATGGTGTAACACCACAATGAAAGCTAAAACATATCTTTTTTATTTCATACCAATCCATGGTATACAGGTATCAAATGCTTCAAAATTCTTTGAATTCAAAAGAGTCTTTCTCTCATGCAGAGAGAATAAAAATTCACCCACAAATACAAGATGAAATTAAATCTATGTCGATGACAACCCCCCTAGACATAGTATAACATTCACTCACCACTGAACAAGGAGAGAAAAAGTAGGAGTCACACAGTATATACGTGTGACATACAAACGCAAGACAAACTCAAACATAATTTACTGGCAAAAAGCATAAAGCCCATTCTTTTTGGAGTTATACTCACATGGTCTTGAAATGTACTGAGTTGAAAATTCTCATCCTATAACATACACAGATAAAACCCAATGCACACCGACATAAGCAGCATATTATTATGAAATTACTGAACCAGAATAAGAGAAAATTTAATCCAGGTCGCCTGGGTGGCTCAGTCATTGGGCGTCTGCCTTTGGCTCAGGTCATGATCCCAGAGTCCCGGGATCTAGCCCCGCATCAGGCTCCCTGCTCTGTGGGAAGCCTGCTTCTCTCTCCCCCACTCCCTTGCTTGTGCTACCTCTCTCGCACTCTCTCTGTCAAATAAATAACTAAAATCTTAAAAAAAAAAAAAAGACAAAATTTAACCCAAGCAATTCTAAATAAAACATTGATGTATTACAGAAAAGGAAAACCTCTACATAACTATAATTTTAAACTGTGTCCACGTACCCATGAAACACAAGCATTTGATTGGCATGTCTTCATTGACCATAAAATTGTAAAGAATTTTCATTAAAATCAATCATAAAAAGCTGTCAATGAAAATTTTATGAGCACTTAAAAAGCTTGAAAGAAATAGATTACGTTATTAATATATTCCTCCTCCTACACAAAATGTAACCCTATAATCCATTCTTTAAGACAGAAGAAACAAACAACATCTTCCTTTCTAAATAAATTAACACCAGAAAAGTTCAAAAATATGCTAGAGACACCGTATATGAAATTACTATTTGGGGTTAAGTTCTGATACGTTCTAAGGAAAGTAGAAAAAAATCTCATGATTAATTTTCCATGAAGTAACACTGCATTACTGAACAAAAGAATTTTTCAAATGTGGGGGTTTGGGGTACCGCGTGGCTCAGTCAGGTAAGCAGCTGCCTTCAGCTCAGGTCATGATCTCAGGGTTCTGGGATCCAGCCCCACATTGGGCTTCCTGCTCAGGAGGGAGTCTGCTTCTCCCTCTCCTTTTGCCCTGCCCCCTGCTCATTCTCTCTCAGGGTCCTGGGTTCGAGCCTCACTTCGGGCTCTCTGCTCAATGGCGAGCCTGCATCCCCCTCTCTCTGCCTGCCTCTCTGCCTACTTGTGATCTCTCTCTCTCTCTGTCAAATAAATAAGTAAAATCTTTAAAAAAATAAAATAAAGTCTTCCAAGTCAAGTTCTAAATCTGCCAGTTCCCTAATAGCATATTTTATACAGCAATTCTAGGAAACAGATAGAGACATTACATTACATCACACTGAGGAACGGAACTCATGGAGTGGAAATTTCTGTATTAGTTACTAAAAAAAAAAATAACTTTTGAAGAGAAATAAAGCAGTACATTTTATCATTTTACAGCGATGCTTTGTTATCTGTAGAAGTTACTGATTCTCAATTTTATAAGATTAAGTTTAAAGTCTCCATAACATTAGAAAGCAAAAACCAGAAAACATTAGAAATCTGTCTCTAGAGTTAGGAATTTCTGCACCAAACCGCAATGTGCAGACAACTACCCTGACCTACTTGTCCCAATATGAAAACCAGAATCTAGAAAGGGCTTAGCACAGAGGTCCTCAGAAATAGGATGACTTCCCCAGGGCCCTCACAGCAATGCAGAAGCTCTCAGATTCAGGAGCCCCTCCCAGTCCAAGGAGAGTCTCCTGGCCCTCCCGGAGGACGTGATGGACCATCACTGGAGCTCCAGGGGAATTCCCAGAGAATGTAAGAGCGTGATAATGGTGGACAGCAGACGTCCCTCTGGGAGAGGGAGAGAAATAAAACTGAGCATGTCTCCAGCTGATTTTCATTCTGGACCTACTCGAACCACAGCTTAAGGTCTACCTTCCTCCTTCAGACTTGGACCTCCCCTCTGTCATCGGTCTCATTCATTCCCAACTACCTCGATGGAAGGCTGCGGTCTCCTTTCTCTTCACATCGCAGAGCTGCTTCTCTTGCTCCAGAAACATGATCAGGTCTGGCTTTAACAGAATGAGACCTGTTTATGAGAAAAAGGAAAATGACTTTTGCTGCCGATTCTAACTTTCCATCAGAATTGTGTTCAGTAGGGGCCCTTGAGTGGATCAGTCGTTAAGCATCTGCTTTCGGGTCAGGTCATGATCCCAGGGTCCTGGGATCGATTCCTGCGTGGGGCTGCCTGCTCAGTGGGAAGTCTGCTTCTCCCTCTCCCACTCCCCCTGCTTGTGCTCTCTCTCTCGCTTTGTCTCTGTCAAATAAATAAATAAAATCTTAAAAAAAAAAAAAAAAAAGAATTGCGTTCAGTAGAGAAGAGAGGATACTGCACAATTCAGAAAATGGTTTCCCCAAAGCTGCTGCCCAACAGTCCCTTAGAACACACAGGAGGCATTTCCAATGTTCACATCGTGACCTGCACTTCTAAATATGAGACATAATAAAAAGTGGAAATTTCGTTAAAGATGTGATCAGCACCATTCTATACCACAAAATGTTGAGAATGACCACTCATCTACACAAGGGATGATGTTACCTTGAGGAAGGAAAAGCTAAGGCCCAAGAGGAAACATCCTGAAGATTTTTCTCTCCATCTACAAACCCCTACTTACTTCCCCTTTCTGCCTGGATCTGAATTCCAGTCATTCAAGAGAAATCTCCCAAGAGACAGTCTTTAGGAAGGAAAAAAACCCAGGGTGGGGTTTGGGAAATCTGGAAGGAGTCATCCTCACCCAGGAAGACGAGGTGTCCGTAGTTCTCCAACATCACATCCCTGTACAGTTGTCGCTGAGTGGGGTTCAGGCGACCCCACTCCTCCGGGGAGAACTCTATGGCCACATCCCTGAAGGACAGCAGGCCCTGCAATAAATACCACAGTCACCAAGGGGCCATTGACAGAGTTCACGATGGTCCCTAAGATGAAAGAGGGAATTAGTGTCACCTCCTAGAACCAGACCTGACCTTTCCTTCTCTGTGACATGAGTGTGGAGTAAAGAAAAACCTATGGGACGGAGGGCTGCGGGGTTGAGATCTTTCACTCCCAGAAGTCAACTCTACCAAGTACACTGAGGTGAGAGCCCTCCTTATCCAGAGCCGACTGTTGGGAGGTGGAAGGGGAGCCAATGGTCCAGAAAGAACTCTTGACATGTTTTTGATGTGAAATCTTGGAGTTCTGGAGTGAATGATGAAGAAAGAATTGTTGAGATATCTGTGGCACAAAAACTGTGGTCTTAAAGCCTGGGGAGAGGAAAGTTGGGAGCAGTGACTCATTATATGCTTCAGGTGGGGAGGGGATGAGGGATAGCACAAGGCTCTAAGGAATTTGGAACAAGTTTCCAGGACCCTCAGGGCCTAGCTGGTGTTCTGAGGTGGTCACTCACTGTTTACTAACACTCCAGTCAGGAGACCCTTCAGATATTTATCAGTGGGCCCCGTGCTTGAAGGATGATGGCCCACCTCTATTTGGGGAAGAGAGTTCAAAGATGATCCCAAAGTGATTTTCATATGTTAAAGAGGAATTAGAGGACCCTGGAGGTCTGGCTATTGCATGCTAAGGCTTCTTTTTGCATCCAACCAACATTAACCTTGAGGCAGTCTTGAATTCCCTGAGCAAAGTCCTACTCTGCCTATCTCAGGTATTTATCAACAGATGGGAAGTTGAAGGAAATTTAATTTTATGCACTCTTCTTTTGCTTTTTTCTCCTCCTCAGAAACTATAAGGAAGGGGCACCGGATAGTTCAGTTGGTTAAGGGTCTGCCTTCAGCTCTGGTCCTGTCCAAGGCTTCTGGGATTGAGCCCTGAGTTGGGCTCCCCACTCAGTGGAGAATCTGCTTCTCGCTCCTCCCCTTTCCTCACTCTTGTGCACTCTCTCTCTACTGAGAAAATGATTAAAAAAAAAAAAAAAAAAA